>PVIR01003672.1:24844-86312 GCA_004026965.1 Petromus typicus | reverse complement strand
AGCAACACTTTGGGCTGGAGTTGTAGAAAGAACATTGAGCTTGACTATGGAAGTCACACTCTTGGTCACTATGCCTGGCCGTTCAAGCTGTGGCTCCCCATTGGGATGGGAGGTCTTGGGCTCAGGGCAGTGTCTTTGTCCTCATTAATGCAGACTGCACAGTATGTGGTACCCAGGGGAACTGAAGTAAAAAGGGGCTGCTCAGCCTTGCCCACACAGATAGCCATGAATCAATCATGGGTCAAAGGCTCAGGTGCTGAAGCTCAGAAGATGGCACATGATCTGCAGCCCGAGGACAGGGTAGTGTGAAGGGAAATTAGAGAGGTCTGTGACATGCAGAACTTGAAGAAATGGTAGAACATAGACTGGGGCTAGGAGAGAGAGAAGTGGCCTGTCAGGATAACCCAGAGGGCGGAGGGGTGAGACTAGAGTGAGCAGCTGAACTCAGCTGGGGCCCCATTGCCTAGGAGGGGCTGGCCAAACTGGGTGGATGCCAAGTTCTGTGCTCACTGAAGGGACAGCTGAACCATGGGTCTTGTTGTCCTCCTCAGCCATGCCACAGGGCTGTGTCGTGGCTTTCTTGGCCAAAGCCCACCCCAGAGCTACCAAACAGGCAAGTGCTGTGATGTGTGTTTAGTCACGGCATCACCAGTCTCAGTGGAGGGCGCTGTCTGTGGTTCCAGGTGCTGACACAGATCGGTGTCAGAGATCTGTTATTACTAGAGGCATCACGTAACTTGTCCCAGGGGATCGCCTTTCGGCTCAAAATATCGTCAATTGTAAGCCCCATCGATCCCCGGTAATGAAATGCATTAGGGCAGTGTTACTGGATTTGAGACAGAGTTTTTCTCCCTTTCTCACCTCCTTTCCCCCAAATTTCCAACTTATTTGTCTCCAGCTGATCTCTGGCATTTTCAAGGTACAATTCCTGACCACAGAGAGAATGTGTGGTGTGAGGTGCAGGGTGGACAATAAACACTGGTGTCCTCGGTGAGATTCAAATCACCTTTAAAAACGAGTTCAGCTTCCTCTTCTGTGTTTTTGTATTGCTTGTCCCTAAGCCTTGGCTCCCTTTATTATAGCTTTGAAATTATATGGTGGTTCCCTTGGGTCACTGCTGGTCCCAAAGGAACACCATGAACATTTACTCCTCTTTTATGTATGTGTGTGGGGGACAGCATTAGATTCTGCTGAACTCTGTAGCTTCTCTATGAGAACCATCTCCTCTGGCAGACTGGGTAGATCTGTCCTCTCTCTCTCTCTCCAGAGTGCTTATCCAACCTCACCAGGTGGAAGGGTTGGATGAGCAGTAGGTAGTGGGCAGAGTTCACAAGGGCACACATGTGGCTCTCCTCTGCCCACTCTCCTGAAGGAATCTGAGTGTTACTAAGGCAGAGGCCCTGTAGGAGTGTGTGACCTGTTGGTACTTATTACCTGCTGCTGTTCTCAGCTCAGAGGACTCAGCTCCGGATGGTAGGGTGTGGCGGGCTTCAGTGGCCAACAGTGCATTATCAACCCTTCACTCCCACCCTGGCACACACATCACATGTGTCCTTCTGAGTCTGAGTCTTGTGGGGTCCACCCTCTGTATGGGGCAGGGCTAAGCCAAGGTGGAGAGGCAGCAGGAGCACATGGACAGCTACCTACTATCACTACAGACTGACATAGTAACCACAGAGGGTGTGATTTCTGCCATATTGAAAATTCAGGGGCTGGGGATTTAGCTCAGTGGTTCTGGCACCTGTCTTGCAAGTGCAAGGGCCCCGGTTCGACCCCTGATTAACCATATACAATTCTGGGCATGGAGACTTACTCCCAGCAGCAATCAGTACCACATACCACAGTGCCGGGCATGGGGGCATGGTGGCTCACACCTGTAATCCCAGCACTCGGGAGGCAGAGGCAGGAGGATTGCTGTGTTGTGAGTTGGAGGCTGAGCTCAGGGCCAGCCTGAACTCCAAAGTGAGACCCTGTCTCAAAAAAAAAAAAAAAAAGAAAAAGAAAAAGAAAATTCAAGAGTTATAAAACAAACATTACTATCTGAATGTACCCAGTTTAATATAAGTACCAGGGCAATTTGATACCAACTATCACTTGTTTAAAAACATATGAATAAGCTATTGTTCAGGCTTCAGAAATTTCACATTGTTTGTATTTCTTCTTGAATCTACCTTTTCACTCTACTTCTCCATACCCTTTTATCCTAATATGTATTTATATTTATTATTTTCTTTGTAATACTAAAGTGTACACATAGCAAAATTAACTTTACCAACCACTTATGATCTAAAGCTCTGCTATAATTTTTCTAGGTTATCATTAAAATTTTATTATATAGTTGGTGAAGATACTTTAAATATAGTGCAAAATTTAATAAACAACAAAAATGAAGTGTTACAGAAAATGGAGACATGGAAAGATTTTCTTTTTCTCAGTTTGCTCTTGTATCGATCCATGGATGAATATTACTCATTATTAGACTGGCTCAGTGTTGATCTTCAGTTTTATCTTTTACTTTCTTTTCTTTTAGAGATGATGAGAAATGTGTTCATAAAACTATGATGGGCATTGAGTTTTGGTATAGCAGTAATACTCAATTCTCTTAACTTCTTCCAAGTTTTATCAAAATCATATAAACATTATTTTAATGATGTATCAGCTGACAATTCAACTTGCTTCTTCATCACTGTAGATGAAGGCAAATATGAAGAATTACCTGATCAGAAAAATTAGTTATTAGCCCTTTCACTCATGCAGATTTCAAATTCCTTGGGCATATATCACAAAGATTAAAACATGACAATTATATCTGCTTGTTTTTTCACATAAAAGTGCCTTATTTAGCTTGATATATTCTGGCTGAAGTAGAAAAAGGAAAATATTATTAATATATTCTGCAAATACAAAGTTTTTCCTCAATAAAAGCTTAGGCATATAAATATACACTTTTTTTTGTGGTCCCAGGGATTGAGCTCACAACCTTACACTTACAAGACAGGCATCAGCGCCACTGAACTAAATCCCCAGCCCATAAACATACACTCTTAAAGCTGCTCATTAAGTTCAATTTTTGGATTTTGTTCACCTTTTAACTAAATTGCTACAGCCTAAGTCACTGCCAAACCAAATGGCCAAATCAGACTCACCCTCAGTCAAAAAAAGACAGACTCCATTTTTAAATTGAACTAAACAGGTCATTTATGACACACAGCCTCATTTATGAGTCCTGCTTCTGCTTGGGTGAAAGGTAAGGTCCAGAGGCTATGTGTTTGTCACCTGTGTGCACAAAGAGGCTGCCACCTTTAGTATTGTTTTTTGGTGCTCTCCCTGTGCTGGTCTACTCTTAGGGAACTTTCCTGAAGAAAGAATCACTCTGACAGTAATATTTCGGGGAGGGAAGAGTTGAGATTGTTAAATGAAATACATTTCAACTTGTCCTTTGTCTGATGCCTTGCAGACTTTAGTTTTCTCTTCAGACCACCAGTAATTTGGAGCATGATTTCTCTTTTCTGTCTTTTGGATTTTTATAGTCTGTCTTGTTTTCATCTTCCTTCCTTTCCCATTGCAATCTGAGAACTTCTCAAATAATTAGGAAAGACTGAGAAAGATGGAAATGGGCAAAAGATTACTGGGTTACTAGACTTCCTTTCAAAAGAACATTTTGTGTGGTATAGAGGAATCTTCAGGGTTACTGATTTCCTAAGACCCTGAGCCTCTCATTATTTCCTTTTTCCAGGTTACATTAGAATTGTAGCAGGTAGGTCACTGGTGGAGAAGGAAATGGTTCTTGTCCCTGGGAAAGGGGATGGAAGGAGAGAGCCAGTGAGGCAGGAGGGAGTGCTGAGCCCTGGTGGGGATGAAATTTTCCTGAGAAGAATATCCAAAGAATCCCAAGTTTCCCCAGTAACTGCTTTTTTTTTTTTTTTTTTTTTTTTTGAGGACTGGCTCTATGCCTGGTGGAAATCCTTAATTTTTCTCCAGCATCTTGATTGTCACTCTTAAACATTTCACTAGGTCTTAGTGTAGCTTAAGCATTTGCCAAAGTGCACAAGAAAAAAAATGGTTCCTGGAATTTTGGTCTTTTAATCATTGCTCCAGGTGGGTTCTCGGAACTCAGAGGCACCATCTGCAAAAGGCTTTTGGAGGAAACGGGTGGGAAGAGCAGTGGGCGGGGCTGTCAGGGAGAAGAATGTGTCCCCAGACCCATGAGTGTGGCTGAGTCTGCCATCTCCTTGAGCCGAGTAGTGTCCTGAAGAGAAAACCAGGCTGTGGTGTCTTCTCCAAGCCTGAGTATTTTAACTTCATTTCCAGGCTCATCCTTGCCACTCCTTTTGTGATTTATTTTCTGTTTTTCTGGCTGCTGTGACAGGAAAATCTGTTCTCTTTTCAAACAAGCAGTACTGAAAAAGATAGGACAGGCGAAGGTTCTCACTTAGAGCTGTCAGACGATTCATCCTTCGTTCCATCCTGGCCCTGCTCCTGGTCCTCTGGTGCCTGCAGGGCTGTGTAGTGGTGCTGAATTCCACCTGCCTTCTGGAACCCTCTACCCTGGCATTTCTGCTTCCTTCACCCCTCCCCACATGCTTATATTTAAGTGTAGACTTGTGAATAAATTACAAGATTTTCTAATACTGAATCTCTTTCCATCTCTATACTCTTTGGAGGCATGAACCCTACTCTGACTTCCTCTGGGTTCATCATAGTCCTTAGCAGGAGGCTGGATTCATTGTAGAAGTTGAGTGATGACTTGAATTGGCTTGAACTTGAGCCATTGACTGACCCCTAGAGATACTGTAGCATAATTTACAGTTCCAACGGTAGGTGAGGATGCTGGAAGGTAGTCAGGCTCTCGTTACCCAGACACCTTACACTATCACACCATAGAGAGTTCTACCAGTCCCAGAGTGACTTCTGAAACTCCGAGGCAGGAGTCTGGGACTGAGGAATTAATTGTTCCATCCACTGCAGAAAAAGTTGTTTGAGTTGTCAGTACATTTGTCCAATTTTTCCACTGTGCTTGAAAATCCTGGGCTGTTACTTCTTCCTCAGTTATGTGATCTTCCCTTTTTTCAAGTGAAGGCCCACGTATTACTTGCTCTCTGGTTATAGCCCTCTCTCTGTCTCAATCTCTCTGTCTCTCTCTCTGTCTCTCTCTCTCTCTGTCTCTCTCTCTCTCTCTCTCTTTAGTCTTTTACAGCTTTTGGAGCAAGCAAAGCCTAAAAAGATTTGTAGAGTGTCTTCTTTCCTTCTCTTCTAGGAACTCTCATTCAATTCTTGCCTTCTCCAGAGAAGGAGAAGCAAAGGTTCTCTCTTTCTTCTTGTACAATTATTCTGCTTTGGTCAAAGTGATAAAGCATTGAGTTCAGGCCATAGCACACTTGTCCTTTCATTCCTAAAGATACTGATTCACTCATTAATTTTCCTTTATTTTCCCTGGGCTCTCTGTTTTACCATTTTTCTGGGTCAGCTAATGAGGAGTGATCCTCTAAGAATGGACTCCCTGGGCTGAGATGTCCTATATTTAAGGTACTATTTTCTGTGTTTCCACTCTTTCTAGTTTTTGTCCTGGATGAGTCACCTCCCCTTGGTAGGGTCTCTGTAGAGACCCTACACACTTTTGAGGATCTAAAGGGAGTCTTGAGAAATGGAAAGATACCATATTCCTAGGAAGATTCATTGTCATGAAAATATTAATTCTCTACTAGGTTATTTTATAAATCCAAAACTTCTTCTCTTCTCTTATTCAGATTACCTCTTAAGAAATGGGCCGCCCCAAGACCAAAATACAATGTGCACTTCTTCAGTGGACAAGTAATGGAGAGAGACACCAGGTTACACTATTGCTCAAAGCCTATGGAGCAGTATAAGACAGAATGGCAGTAAACTATTGATCAAAGCCTGAGGAATCTATGCCTTTTTTAGAATGGCGGTAAGAGCAAGACCACTTTTTGGGAAAGGGGCTTCTCAGTGTCCCAGAAACTCACCTCCTTCACCTTCATTCTTGTTGCTTTGCCAGGAGGAGCCACCATGGACTTGTTTAATAGACATAGTACCGACCAACTCTGGAATAGTTGAGCTAACAGTTTTATAACAGAATCAATCTCAAAGCTCTAAAGCAGAAGGGAAAGTGGACACCCTCTAGCCCTGGGGTTAGACAAGGAGCTCAACAGAATAACAAAACCTACCTTAGTTTATTAGTGTAGAACTGAGCAACAACAGCAACAAAAATCCTTGATTCTTCATTCTACTACAAAGCTTGCTTATTACTCTCTGTTTCCTCAGTTTTCGTGGCCATACTTGCTGTTTTTTTTCTGTATGAATTCTAGAATCAACTTTTCTAGTTCCACAAAAAGTCCCAAAGGTCTTCCCATGGAGGTAGTTTTGGATTTATAAAATAACCTAGTAGAGAATTAATATTTTCATGACAATGAATCTTCCTAGGAATATGATATCTTTCCATTTCTCAAGACTCCCTTGAGGTCCTCAAAAGTGTGTTAAAGTTTTCTTCACACATTTTTTTCATACAATAGGTATATTTATTCTATATTTTAGTTATCCTTGAAATTAGGGGTTTTTTTCTACCATACCATCTAACTGATTCTAACTTATATGTATAAAGACTAATTTTTACAATATTAATCATATTCCTTCTTTCCTGAATTCTCTTATTTGCAACAGTTTTTCAGTGGGTATATTATCTTGGATTTTCATAATATATAGTCATAGTATGTATAAATCATAATATTTTTGCCTCTAATTTTTAGACCATAAATAAAAGTTGTTGGAATGACATCAAAATTAAAACCTTTTTGCTTCAAGGCATTCCATCAAGAAGTAATCAGGAAAAAAGTGAAAAGGAACATATAAAATAGGAGAATATTTTGCAAATCATATAGTTGAAAGAGACCTGGCAGCTAGAATACATAAAGAATTCTTACACTTAATAATAAAAGACAGATAATTCAATCAAAAATAAGCAAAGAGTGTAGAAAGACATGAAAGCACTTCCCATTGGGCGCGAGTGACTCTCCCAAGGAGATGCAGGACCATCTTGTAGTGACCGCCTTTTCCTGAAGGGATGTTTGTTTAAAACCACCCCCTTCACTCTTCCTGGGGCTTGGAATTCCCACACGCATTATTTCTTGGGGTGATGCTGTTGCTAGTCCCCTGAGAGGAGTCACAGCGCACTGATGGTTATCTTCAGGGGATTCATAGGTGCTATTTGGGTCCAAGGAACAGAATCCCTGAGAAAGAGAAGTAGGAGGGTAAGCTGTGAGGCACTACATAACCTCTCCACCCCCAACGGGAACGGTATGTGGCCTTCTTCTGTGTGTAGACTTTCTGAAGACCTTGAAATCTTGGTTCATGTGTCAGCAGGCTCTGCCTGGGTGGGTACAGTGGCCTGGATGGAGATGCACTTGGTGTTTGTTTGTGGGTGACTAGAACACAAGTTGTCTCTTGCCTCAATGGGGAGAGGAACTTCTCAGTTACTGAGGAAGTAGTAGCAATTCGCCACCCTGACTCCACTCACATGGGAGGCAGGCCAGCTGACACAGGTCAACAGGGAGCCATGAAGCCAGGGGGGTCACCTGCTCAGCCTCAGCACCACCTCCACTCCTGGAGGACCCCAGAGGACACAGGAAAGCTACTTGCTCCAGATTTCCTTTAATGGAGAACTGAGCCACTCTTATTGGGTGCAGAATGAGCCTCCCCAATCCAAATTCTGCAGGCTGGGATGGACGGGAGGTGTCCAGGGCAGGGGTGCTGAAGTCAGTGAAAGAGTCAAGCAGGAAGGTGCCAATGTTCTGAGAAACAGAGGGACAAAACCATAAAAAATGTGCAGAGAAATGTGAGATGAAGCAAATGAGGAATTCATTGAAACTGGCAGGCCAGGTAGGGGTGGAGGTGGCCCCACACACAGCTTCACCATGGCTTGTTCTGAGTAATCTCACATTTCCCATCAGCCTGTGCTCTGGTTCTGTCTTGGAGTTACAGGGTGTCTGTGTCAGCTCCACCACTGGGTGCTGGTGGGTCCTTAGGGAGTGTGGAGTCTTGGCTTCATTGCTGTGAAATAAGTATGATACTAGCATAGCCTGCCCCACTAAAATGGTCCTAAAGTTTTAATAAAGAGATGCAGAAAGCACATGGCACAGTAGCATCTTGGCAATACTCAGGAAGTTCTCTGAATTCTATATATATACTTTTAGCATTTATTTATTTATTTTTTTGAGACAGGGTCTCACTTTATAGTTCAGGCTGGCCCTGAGTTCAACCTCAAACTCATATCACAGCAATCCTCCTGCCTCTGCCTCCTTAGTTCTGGGATTACAGGCATGAACCACCATGCTTGGCACTGTAGTATGTGGTACTGATTGCTGCTGTGCGTGAATCTCCATGTCCAGTATTGTATGTGCTTACCGGGGTATCGAACCTGGGTCCTTGCACTTGCAAGACAGGTGCCAGAACCACAGAGCTAAATCCCCTTCCCTAGCATTTATTTTTAATATAATACAAAACCTGCTATTTGTAAGTATATGATTCAATGCCATTAAGTACATTCCTAATGTACAGCCATCACCACTATGCATTTCTGCAACTTTTGTGTTATCCTGAACAGAAACTCTGTCCCCATTAAGCAACAAAATGTCCACTATTCCCTCCCTCTGCTCCTAGTAATTTCTAACCTATTTATGTCTTGATGAATTGGGCTCTTCTAAATGCTTAACATAATGGAATCATACAGTATTTGTCCTTTCTTGTTTGCCTTATTTCAGTTCACATAGCATCTTCAAAAGTTATTCATGATGTAGGACATGTTAGAATTGTCATCTTTTTTAAGGCAGAATAATATCCCACTGAATGTATAGACCGTGTTTGTTTTAGGCTCTTGCTCTGTAGTTCAAGCTGGACTTGAACTCACTATGTAGCTCAGGCTGGCCTCAAACTCATGGCCATCCTCTAGCCTCTTGAGAACTAGGGTTACAGGCGTGCACCACCTCACCTGGATTGCACAACAGTTTGCTTATGTATTTGTCTGTGGGCAGACATTTGACTTGGGCTATTCTGTCTGTTAGGGACATCCTCGTTTCTCATTTGGGTCTCTGAGTTCAAAGACCAGCCTCAGCAACCACAGAGCACAAGGGCCCATCATTGTCATCTGGGGATGTCAGTGCCCATCTCAATGGCTTTGTATTTCTGTGTGTCATGTGTGAAATGGAAATACCAGGCTTTGTGCTGTCGTAGGAAGGAAATGAGTTGATGGGTTTCTGTGTCTGGTCAGACTCAGGAAGGCTTGCTGTTACTGTGCTGGAGTTTGTGTTTTATTCATGTACCACATGCAGTGAGACCTGTCTGAGTGGACTAGAATTTTGAATCTCTGAGACCTGGTGGCCAGGAAGATGGAGAGCTGCAAAAGTAGAAAGTGTTAGAGATGAAAAAGACTTTGAAGATCATCTACTCCAACTTCCTCCTTTTATCAACTGGGAGACTGAGTGGCATGCTAAGGTAGTAATAGGCCTCAGTGTCCAACCAATAGACCTGGGCCTCAGCTCAAAAACTGGCCCCTCCCCTCTGCCTGTGAGGTCCTTCTCTGTAGAAATCACATCAACTTACTGGGGCAGGTATGTGCAGGCTTCTTGTCCCTGGGGAGACCTCGGTGCCCTCCTGCCCTTCAGTCTTAGTGCAGATACTGTGTCGGCTGCCTGCTGTGCTCTGTACCACACCTTCCCTTTCTCTTACCCATTTCTGCCTGTCTTGGGGTGGGAGGTGTCAGAAAGCTCGACCTGAGAGATCTTTTTGGTAAATGCAAGGACTGGACTGGAGGAGCCTGGACCTGGCTGGCCCTCCCATAGCAGTGGTGGTGGTTTCCCTGGAAGACTAGTTGTTTTAGGATCAGGCATTTACACTAATCATGTCAGATATTCAGGTGTTTCTGTTCTATTTGTTCATCTCATTGATTCTCTCAGAGTTATTTTTGGAGAATTCCAGCCTGTCTGAGCTCTGCAAAGCAGGATGGGGCAGGGGGTGTAGCTCATACCTGGGCAGGGGAATGAGTCAGATCAGGTGGCCTGGTGGCAGTGAGAATAGCAGGGTGCCAGAGGGGACAAAAGACCCAGGGGAGGAGGATGGACCTGCTGCCAAGTGAGCACCTCTCATGCAAGGTCCTCTGCGGAGTTCTTGAATGAAAGAGTTGTTTGTTCAAAGATGGAATTTGCCCTCCCGCTCGAAGGACTTAATCGAACACATGGAAGTCTTCTGACCAGGTATGGGGGATTTTTCCCTGGTGCCCACCACAGGGATGGGTGCAGCAGGCAGGGGGCAGCAGAGGGCAGATGGAAAACGTAGGAACTCTTATATCTATGATTTTTTACTGTAAGCATTTGCTTTTCCCTTCTCTGTCAGTTACTTCTCTCCTTCCTGGTTGTCCTCAGAAGAAGGTGCATTTCTCAGAGACCTGGCACTACTGGAGGCATTACTGGAGCCCCTTCCTCACCTCCCAGCATCATTAAGACAGAATCCTTTGAGGCTGGGAAGAGAGAGTTGGGTCCCCACTTCAAAGATGAGGGGCTGTGCGCAGGTTCCTCACCGGAACAGGTGACAGCTCACCTCTGTAGTCCAGTTAGTGTGAAAACAAACACCCTGTGGGGGACTGGGGGAGGAAGGGAAGGATCTAGCCACTGAAAGTGAGAAGCTGATAATAGTGAGCAGGTCTGAAATGCACCCCATGGAATGGAGCCATGTCTGGCTGGGAAAAGAGGCCACATCCAGCCTCCCAGGCTGTGCTGTGCAAATGTGGGGTGTAGCTGTCCAGGCTCAACAGCACATCCCTGCTGCCGGCTAGAGCTGGGTGTAGGGATAAGAGACTAGTTCTCACCTTCCAGAGTCAGGGTGAGGACATCCAAGGCCACTTCTCCTGGCCTAGATCTGCTCAGATTTCAGCTTTCTCCAAGATGAACCCTAGAAGTCACACCCTGGGTTTTTGTTAGTTGTAATGGTGGTTTTGAGAGCTTTGGGGACTCTTGAGTACTAATGGTAATGGTGGTCAGTCCTTATACTGCAGTTCCCAAAGCTAGGCCCTGTTCAGAGAGATTTTTGCCTAACTCATACCCTGGGTACAAAATTGTAACTATTTTGATGGGAAACCTGAAGCATGAAAGGGGGGCAGTGCTGAGATTGGGTCCTAGTCATTTTCCTTATTGCTGGATCAAAATACCTGACACCTGAGATTTAAAAGAAGAGACGCTTATTTGGGGTCATGTTTTTAGTCCATAACTGACTGGCTCCAAAAGGCAGGAAGTCATGGTAGAAGGTCCTGGGTGGAGGAAAGCTGTTCATATTACAGTAGCCAGAAAGGAGAGAGTCAGGGGAGGATCTGGGAAGGGAGATGCCCCTGGTGTCTTGCTTCTTCTAACCAGGCCCAGCTTCCTAACAGGAAGTCAGCTATAATTTCCCCAGATCCAGTCACCTGTCAAACACATGAAGGTCCCTTTGGAGGCCATTTTTATCTCAACATAGTATTCTGCTCAGGCCCCAGAAGATTCATTCACATCTCTTTAGGCAAAATGCATTCAGTACATCTCTAAGAGTTGGCAAAGTCATAGCAGTTTGAAAAGTCTAAGCCTAAAGTCTGCTCTGAGTTCAGGCAAACTCTGAACTGTGAGATTCTCTACATATCAAAAAGAAGTTACACACCACCAACATACAATGACAAGGGTAAACATCCCCATTCCAAAAGAGGAAAGGAGGGATAGAAAGAGACAAAAGCAATACTGAAGCCCAGCAGGGCAAACATTAGATCCACTAATTCTGTGTCTAGTATCCACAGCAAGTTGTGGTGAGATGTGAACTCCAAATGCCTTGAAGGGCCTGGTCATTGTGGCACTGCCCACCATAGCCCTATGGCCTCTCCCTTGGGTAGTTTTTCTTAGTGCCTGTGGCTATCCTCAGACATTCCATATTCCCTGGGTTCTCCAACTTTCTGGGGTTGGCTTTGGCTTACACTTTGGCTTTACGCTCACAGCTTTATGTCCTTGCCTGCTGTAGGCACACTGTTTGGCCTCTCAGGCCTTCTTCTGAAATTTGAATGAAAACAACACGGACTCTACAACTCACATTTTGAATGCCTATACAACTAGCACCACAAGGATGATGCCAAGGTCTGCTGCCAGCGCAAGTAGAAGTCGGCTTTCCTCAAGTGGTGCCTACAGAGGCTTCTGAGTACCTAGATGGCTAAGTACTGTGAACAAATCTCAAGCATACCAGTTCCTCAGCCCTCCAGTTCCTTAGGTAGCTGTTCTCCTCCAAGTGCCTTGTTGTTCTTATCTTGAAGTAATGTCTTTCACTTTTGCAGGGTGAGGGGCGAGGTTTTGCTATGTCATTCAAAGCATCCTTCATGCTATTTTCACTCAAAATATTTGCCTTCTTTTTAATATTTTCAGCAACTGACCCCCCTTAGGCCAAATCTTTACAGGCTCCAACTTTACAAGAGCTTGCTTTCTGGTGAAACTCAAAGCTTTTAAAATTACTTTGATGTGCTGTTTGTAATTAATTGTCAATATGCATCTAGCAAAAAGACCCCAATAGACCTATACCATGGCCTCAACATTGGGCTTCCTTAAAATTCTTTTTACCAGGTAAATTAATCCACCACGCTTAATCTGTCCCCTGCAGTCTCAGGGTGTGAGCAAAATGAAGACAAATATTTTACAAGAGCATAACACACATAGTCTGGAATCCAATAGCCAGTGAAGTCCTGTTCCCAATTGAAACCTCCTGAAACTGGTTTTTTCCATCTTTTCTTAATCATTTTTATGGTCATCAGAGCTTTAACCAGAATTCTCCATCAAGCTCAGCTTAAAGCCTTCTAGGACTGCTTTTCTAGTTGGCATCTTCTAGCACCACAAGGATGGTGCTTGGCAGGCTGGGGATTTAGCTCAGTGACACTGCACTTACCTTGCAAGCACAAGGGCCTGAGTTTGATCCGGGGTACTACCAAGAAAAACAACAATAACAACAACAACAACAACAAAAAACCTCAAATTCCTCTGGCAGACCAGTTCCATAGGTGTTTAAACCACAAGGTCAAGTTTAGTCACAGTAGAGACCTCACATTCTAATACCAAAAAAATGTGTCTTAGTCACTTTTTTCATCACTGGACAAAATATCTGACACTCAAAACTTAGAAGAGGAGAGGGTTTATTTTGGCTAAAGTTTCAGTTCATAGTTGGCTGGCTCTAAAGCAGGATGGCATAGTGGAAGGGCCTTCGTGGAGGAAAGTTGTTCACATCATGGGAATCAGGGAGCTGGAAGTCAAAGAAGGACCCAGAGAGGAAGGGAGATATGTCCTTCTATGTCATACCACAACTGACCAGTCTCTTCTGACTACACCTCCCTCTGTCCCCCATAGCAAGTCAGCTATGACTCCCCTATAATCTGCTCACTTTCCAAACATGAGACTTGGGGGCCATTTCAAACTGTAATTATTATTGTTGTTATTATTATTATTAATTATTATTATTATTATTATTTTTGCAGAACTGGGATCAAATTTGGAACTTCACCCTTGCCATGGGAGCCATTTTAAATTTAAACAACAGCACTAACAGTAGTTTGACCTTAGGGTGGTGTCCTTCTCTTTTGGGAGGTACCTTTTGCTCTGTAGCATGAACCAAATTTGGGGTGTGATGGGAATTATCTCCTGAGGAACCCCAGTGTCCTAGAGATATGGCCTGTGGCTATTCAGTGGCCTAGCTGACAGCACGTCAACAGAATTGATCATCCCGTAAATTAGAGCTAGGAAGGTTTCTAATTTTCTAATTTCCTAGGTCAGTGCAGCCAGACCTGGAGGAGCCACCTGGAATTGGGCTCCAGAAGTTACCTGGAACAGCAAGATGAGAATGTGATCCAAGGTCCCTCAACAGGAGCTTTTCAGCTCTTCTATATTTACTTTTAGTTTTTTTGAGAGCAAGACTCTATTACTGTGAGAAATTGGCTGTGTTGACTTCATTTTCAGCCTCTTCTCTGGGTCTGACTCCCAGGGACCTCTCCATCTGACAAAGAGGGCTGAGGAGAGCTGAAAAGACTTTGCTTTCCAAGTCTTTCTGGGCTGACAACTGACCAGTATGAGCCTGGAAACCCACTGGCACAGAGCTCATCTTGGGCTTGCCTAGAGCTCAGCTTGGGTTGGGTAGGACTACTAGCCTGTCTGCTAGACATTCAACCAGTGGAACATAAGAAAAGCAATACTTGGACCAGGGATTTAGCTCAGTGTTTCCAACACCTGCCTTGCAAGTGCAAGGGCCTGGGTTTGATCCTCAATAACCACATACAACAATGCTGGACATGGAGACTCATGCTCACCAGCAATCAGAACCACATATCACAGTGCCAGCTGTGGTGGCTCACTCCTGTAATCCCAGCACTTGGGAGGCAGAGGCAGGAGGATTTCTGTGATATGAGTTTGAGGCTGAGCTCAGGGCCAGCCTGAACTACAAAGTGAGACCTTGTCTCAAAACAAAAACCAAAAAACAGAAAAGCAATACTTAATTATCGATTAAGCAAGAACATATAATGGGTATCCATGTGCAAGCTGCAAGACCAGATGTATGCTTGTCTCTTTCCTAGGAAAGGTTTACAGTCTATAGGAGAGGAAGGCAGACACATATAGGATTGGTAAGATATCTTACAGTATCTATAGAAATGCCACAGGAGGGCAGTACATGATGCATTGCCAAGTGAAGGACATGGGAATAGTTTGCATGTGAAAGTGGCTCACAGATTAGATGGCAAGACAAAACTTTTTTTCAATACAAGGATACAAAAAAGAAAAAAAAAGATATCATGATGAATAGCATAATAAAGAATTAGGTCAGGAGTCCCAAGAAGAGAATAGGATAGGTACTAACATGTGCACTGTAGATATTTTCCGGGGTTCAGATTCCCTTCATCTATTCTCCCTTCTTTTGGAAACTATACTGATTTCTTTGTAGAAAGTGTCCCTTCTTCTCTCATTGGCCCATGAACAGCATGTAAAGAGACAGGTGGGAGCATCACATTTTCCCCCAAAACTCCCAGTTGTCAAGATTGCTCCAGGAATGGGCTTGTACTTCATTACGAACAAGGAACAAACGCAGTGCCTGCTAGGGCTCAGCGGAGGGAAGTTCTCCTTCTCACTAGGCTGGCACCTGGGGTCTGTTCTGCACAGACATTTTTCCACCAAGAGCATCGACTCTGTGGGTGGAGATGATAAGCAAGAAGTAAGATCAAGAGACAAGCCAGGTCTGATGACTTTGTGTGAGGCCCCACACATAGCAAGCCACCGCTGAAGCCAGACCTACCTCTGCACTTTTTCAAATGTGTAGTCAATACATTTCCTTGTTTCTGATGTTAACTTGGATCAGTTCTCCTGAAACAGAAAGCATTCTGTTGCAAGGTGGGCAACAAATTTGGGTGGTGAATTCGTAGTGCAATCTGTGTACTGGCACCAGATGAATTAGCTGTATTGAGGAGACTAAGTGGGATCCTTGAAGCAGTGTGAAACTGAGAGGGTGAGAAGGGCTGAGTGCAGTGTACAGAATGCCCCGCAAAAACCAAAACAAGACCTAACAAGCCATGCATTTTATTTTATTTCTTTGTGTGATGTACCTATTTGGAGAGATCCGGCGAGATTGTTAAGGAGTGGTTTATGATGAAAAGACATTGAATCTTCTCAACAGCCCATAAAATGTCATTTCTCCAATTCCAGACGAGTTAGTAAGGCACAAAGAATTCACCCAAGGTGACTCATTAGTAAGTGCCAGAACTGAGATTTGAACCTGAAAACCCAGACTCCATGACTGTAGCTGGCATACAGGACCCACCCTCAGCCAAGTGTGATGGTGCATTCCTAGAGTGCCAGTGCTTCAGGAGGCTGAGGCACGAAGATGGCAAATCCAAGTTGAGCACACTCAATTTAGTGAGATCCTGTCTCAAAACAAACATAAAAAAAAAAGGCTTGGAGATGTAGCTCAGTGTGAAGGCCCTGAGTTTAATCCTTAGTTCTGCAACAAAGTAAAACACAAAGCAAAAAACCAACAGCATAACTCACACTGTTCTGCCTCTACAACATGTCCTCTGCTTGGGGGTACACCCACATGGTGGCAGGGGAGGAAAAGGGGACAGCTGTCACCAAATGGGGCCAGAGGAGAACACAGACGTCATTTTCTCCAGGGTGGCCCTGACTTCACTACTTTCCATTTTCACTCAGTTTGTCACCAAGTTTGTTCGTGGACAAACGCTGACTCTGGCTCACTCCGCCATGATTAGCATAGTCTCTGGAACCAGGGTGACTCCAGCCAGCTGTCGTGCCTCGTGGGCAACCGTGCCAACCTCCCGGGCTGGCTGAAGACACCATTCCTTCAGAAAAGTCTACATGTGGGGGCCGGCCAGCCCCCACCTCCCTCCCTGTCTCCTTCTGCCCCAGTGTTCCTTTCTCTTGGATTGCCTCAGGAGAAGGAAAGAAGAAATGTTTTTTAAGAAGTTATTGAAACTAAACACTTGTATTTCTAACTATTGACATTGGACTTGGGCTTCTCCCACCCAGCCATTTGGGACAAGTCTTTCTCTGCCTCTCTTTGCCCGATGGTATAATGCAAACAGACCATAAAAAATAAACTTTCTTCCCAAATATTATCTTAGGCCTCATTTTGTCGTGCTTCCTTGAGCTGTCTCTGTGAACGAGAAGAAAAAGGCATGTGCATTTTAGCTTGTGCCAGGCTGACGAGCGAGGCCCCGGGATAGTTTCTGCCCATCGGGGACTCTGCGTTGGTCCTGTGACCTCCTGACCAGAGCACTTGGTGTCTGTCCCTTACCTGTCTGAGCTTTCCATAGGCCCTTCACAGCATTCTCCAGTTCCTGTGCATGTCCCTCCACAGTGGCTAATGACCCCTACCTATCTCTGCTGTACAACAGACCTGGCAAGTGCAAAAGGGACTTAAAACAGGGAGCAGATATAATATACAAGGGGTTATGGGCTCTGAGTGAACTCAGAGACTAGGCCCCTGCTGCTGCAGCCTTCCCTCAGCTTAGAAACAAGCTCAAATGACAAGCAAAAGCACCCTGTGCTGGGCAAAACCAAATGCACCTGCAAGGTGGGATGTGGAGGGCTTGAGGAGACCTGCTTCTGCTCTGAGAGGAGGGAGTGAGAGAATGTTTGAGAGAGGAGCTACAGGACTGACATCTCGAAGGTGGGAGGAAGTGAGGGTGGATTCTGATGCGGTGCTGAGGTGGGAAAAGACCCTGAGTCTGCACAGGGTGTAGGGCGACCTCTTCGGGGTCAGAGGACATAGTGAGAGAAGGCTGGGCTAAAGGGGGTCATGTTGGCCTTGACAATAGTTTTGCCAAATTCAGACCTTAGCAACTTAGCTGGATGTGACAGTTTTGAGCCCTGGCTAGAGGATGGTAGAAGTGGATATCAAGAATTTGCCCGTCTGTGCCCTAGTTTTCTAGGCTGAACTGTACTACTTGGAATCAAATAGTGGAAGAGGAGATATTTTGAATTAGAATTTAATTGTTCTGAAACCTGAAGGAAATGAATAGGCAGGATCTTGGAACTAAATATTGGTGCTTGTTTATGATATTATATATTTTATAAATGATTAAACACCTTTGGGTAAATAAACACATCACTACCCATGAAGTTGT
Organism: Petromus typicus; assembly: GCA_004026965.1. Taxonomy (NCBI): domain Eukaryota; kingdom Metazoa; phylum Chordata; class Mammalia; order Rodentia; family Petromuridae; genus Petromus; species Petromus typicus. The sequence goes on along the minus strand of PVIR01003672.1, from coordinate 68,632 downwards.
TTTGCCAATAATGATCAAATGCCCAATTGGATCAAACCTAGAGATCAAATTAGCAATTTATGAGATAGAAGAGGTGGTCAAAAGAACATACTGACTAAACACGGGGATGCAAATGCGAAGTCTATACTAGGAAACTACAAATTACTCAATAAACAAATGACAAATTAAAGGGAAAGGGTCAAGTGTGTGTGTGGAGAGTCTGTACAGTAAGAGAGAAACATTTCAAAAGTAAACTAGACCACAGCGCTGAGAAGTATACGTGTGAACTGCTAATGCTCCTCAGAAAGGATGAAAGTTATTCTCCCATGGGGCAGGAGAGGGCCTGGGAGTTGGTGGGACAAGGCATGCTGGGCCTTGTGGGTGCTGATGGGGCTCAGTTTCTTGGCTTAGCCAGAGTTTGCAAAAGTTTCCCTTTTACTGATTTATTGTACTATCTGTCTATTTTCTCTACTTGCACTTTTATTTTTAACCATACAAACAGTTTGCGTTCATTTGAAGTAAATTGCCCTTGACTCTTTTTCTGTGCCCCACAACCCCTGATTCGAACCCCTTTGACTACAAACTATCATTTTCTGGGTTCTGAATTCTGCCAACTCCCTCATCTCCTTTTCTTAGGTTCTTCCACTTCAAATTAATCAGGATAAGCTGTCACACTGCAGAAACAAACATCCCAAGACCTCAGGGGATTAAAACAAAGGATCACTTCTTGCTCTGCTGCAAGTTCTCACATCCCTGCGAGGGGGCTCTTCTTATAGCTCAGGGACTTGGCTAATGCGGAAGTATCACAGATGTTCTCAATGGGTGCTGACCTGCTTGGGATCTACTGGCCGGCTGGTCACATGGAACCATCTACTCAGAAGGAGGGTGAAGGCAGGCTCTGAATGTGCTCCTGGCGGTTTGGGCAGCAACATTAACAAAACAGGCTCTGCTTTGCGTAGTACTGATGGGCACAGTTTCTGGTTAGTTAAATGTCACCACTCTCCAACAGCCTGCTTCAAATTTCAATCGCCAAAGTATATTAACTTATAATTGCAATAAAATATCAACTTTATCAACCTGGTCGATAAACCTAGTCGACCAACCTGGTCGGAACCAGGTTGTTGGAGACCTGTAGTATTTAAGTAAGTGGAAACTTATGCATGTCAGTGACCTGCAAAGACTGTTTCATTAATGTAGCACACCACATACCTCACTGTCATCCACAAATTATGAATTTAACCCTTGGTTCATGAACTTAATTCATTACATGACTCCGGGAAATGGCTGCATTTATGTTCCCACAGAGAAGACTGCCATGGTTGTATTTGTCATCTGATACAGAGGTCGTGAATGGAAGCCAATTTTTGTCGAATGGTTCTGTTTGTGAACCAACTTGTTCATGAACAGAAGTGTTTGTGAACTGAAGCACCATATTATAGTACAACGTGAATGTCAGATATACTTCAGGACATGACTGATCGAGGCGCTTCTTTCATTACTAAACACCCTAGCTCTGCTCAGGCTTAGGGAGCAAAGTAGGGAGTTTTGTTGCTGCCTTGTGCCCAGAGGTAAACCTCTGGGAGATTTTACAGAAACTGATAATCTACAGAGAGTAAAATAACAAAAGTGCAAGTGCAACAAAGTAGCAAAGCAAAGGCAAATGAAATAGGGTATTACCAGAAGACTTGACAGTGGTAGCATCAGAGCAAAAACAGACCTACAGGAAGCTGTGGTCAAACGTATTGGAAAAGTCCAATGAGAATAAAAACCAAGGTAAAGTCACATCGACATTTTCTTAGTTGAACTTGCTAGAAAAAGAAGGCTGCAGGTAGCTGAAATGGAGTGTTTTCTTCTAGTTTGAATCCTCTACCACTGTAAAGTCCTAACTAGTCTGGCTAGTACTCAGCTCAAAGTACTGAAAGGAGCTGTCACACTGAAAGAAAATGACAGTGAAAAAGACTGAAGAAGAAACTTGTAAAGGTGGTTTTCATATTTTTGGAATTGAACTGATATCAAACTACTGGTGAAGCTACTGGCCCAGACCAGAATGCTGCCGTGAAATTTGCACCCAGGTCCCAAGTGATTCCCGCAGAAGACTTCACTCTCAATCTTTTACAGATACTTGATGCCATTACAAGAGCAAAGAACAAAATATCAAAAGCTCATCCAGACTAAAAGTATGGGCATCCACCAGGCAAAGAAAAGATGTTTTCCTACCTATATCACAAGCTACACAGTGAGAGAAAGTAGCTGAGGACTGCTGTAGCCACTTTTGTTAGCTTTATGTGCAGAAATAAAACTCTATCCTATCAATTCCAATGTTTCAAATTATGGTATGATAAATATTATTTTTACTAATTTTTCGTCTCCCCATGCAATTATAACAAACACTAAGAGCTTTTAATGTTTTAATAAAGATGTTTAAAGGTCACAGAGCGATTGTAATCCCCTCCCCTTGGTTATTAAGATCACTTTGCATGGTTTCAACTTACCCATCATTTTTATGGTCCTGCACGACAGCACTAAGGACTGCCTGCATGCATACCAGGTTTATGTGGAGTTAGATTACAATTTCCTCGTGTCTGTTTGTGCCAATTTATGTAGACTATGAGGAAACCTCCAGAAAAAGAATCTGAACCATTGAGATTAGGTAGGAATAAGGGTTCCAGGCACAGTTTGGATGTTGTTATTGAACCCTAACCTGCTCTGGCTATCTTGGTCACTTGCGTGTGACTCTGAGTGGGAAAATTTTGTGGGGAAAATGACACCCACTATACCCACCTACGGTCACCCTTCTTCTGAGGGATCTGGCTACCAGCATGTGCACTAGCAAAGAGAATAAGATGACTTACTTCACAGGATGACAACATGTAATTGACAACCAGGATGGAGATTCAAGTCTTGGTCTGGGTTCAGCATCCTTGGGCTTTCTGGGCCAGGTGGGCCTATGGTAATGGCGAAGGGGCCAGAGGCTATCTGATGGTCAAGAGCTACAGGGCTGGTAGGGGCCAAGGTCCCAAAGGACAAGAGGAGCCCATCAACACCAGGGTCTGAGCAGTAGCTCACTCAGAAGGGGGTGGAGAGCACAGCTGAGCCATCGAGTGTGTGGACTTGCAACGGTCGCTCAGGAGTCCTGGGTAGAAAGCAATAGGGCCGAGAGACAGTTCTTTGCAGAAGGGCTGAGGTTCAAACTCTGGAAATTCTGACTGTATCCGTATGACACTGTACATCTGCTCAGTGTCTCATCCTAAAACCATCACCTTGGAGATTTCAAGATATGAATTTTAGGGGGACAAAAACATTTATACTGTAACCGGTACCTAACAATGAGCTTGACCTGACACTCACCATCCTCTGGCTGGCTTAGTAACTTTTCCATAAATACAGAATATTCTTAATTGATATTTTTAAAATAAATGACTGCACAGGGGAACTTGAAATGAACTAAAGCTTTTCCTCCCAGGAAGAAAATGATTGAGAGGCATGGTTCCTGTTGAATTTTCTCTTGCTTGGAAGGGAAGAGAAATTGCATGTGAGAGTTTATGTTCTCCAGCCTCACCAGTCACAGTGGGGTCCATGGCCAGCCTCAGTGTCACTGGGAGGCTTGGTAAACAAGTGGAGTCTCAGCCCCCAGCCCAGACCTGCTGAAGCAGAGCCTGAGTTATAAAGAGATTCGTATGTGCTGCTTTAAGATAAACTAGTGGTCTAAAGTCTGCAGTTTGGAACAACAAATGAATCTCTGTTGAGAAAAGTATCATCTCTAAGTCATCTCCGAGCAGTGTCTTTATTGTCCCGCTTCCTGAGTCCACACCAGAGGAAAGAAGGAAGTAGAGGCAGGTTCCAGGGAAGTTCAGTCCTTCTCTTCCAGCCCCACTTCCGGCAGCCGCGTCCCTGGAGGACACCATTCACACGGACAGCCCTTGCTTTCAGCAATACAAGTCATTAAGATTGAGCTGGCAAATCTGTGGGGAAGACAGCCCAGTCATAACCTCCGTCATAACATTTTTCTTTGGCGATGAAGCATCACTGGGTTTGTTGAAAGCTCCTTCAGACTGGCGGGAGCCTAAGTGCTCAGGCGGGCTTGAGGGTGGGGTGGAGCGCAGCGCAGGCGCCCTCGGCTCAGCCCAGAGAGGCGCAGCTGTGCCGAGGAGGCTCCGGCCCCTGCGCGGTGTCTCGCCTGTGGAATTGTTCTTGAGTACTGTGCACAACACTATAGCTTCCGGAGTCAAACTTCCCAGAGTTCATTTCTAGGCTCCGTGACCTTGCATGAGCTTAAAATTTAAAGCTATTAATAAAGTGATATTTTCCTTTTTGTTTAAATTGGGTAAAGTCCAATTATTTCCTTCTTGGCTTGTGTTTTGGTGTTGTCTAAGGAATCTGGGCCAAGGTCATAAAAATTCTCCAATGCTTCCTGCTAGATATTGTATACTATAAGGTTTTATATGTAGCTCAATGATCTATGTTTAGTTTTGAATATACTACAAGGTAAAGAAAGTAGCTTCCTTTTCCTTTTCTTTCCTTTTTTCCCCCCTCCCTCCCTTTTTCCCCAAATGCTATGGCTTGTGTCTAGATGTCCCCACAGAGCCTTATGCCATCATAGGTGGCTACATCCAGGATGTGTGATGCTGAGCCCAAGGATGTGGTCTGGGATTCATCCATGTTGTGATGCTAGAGTTAAGGCTGCCGTACCCTGGTGTGAATGCTCCCTGGGTAAGATCTAAGGGATGGGTAGTGGGTTGCTGCTTATTGCTTACAGTTCGTTGCTTGTCACCATCTGCCTCTTGCTTGTCATGAACTGTTTCTCCTCTGCGATGTACTTCTGCCATCCGCCTTGTCTTGGAGTCAGCCAGGTATAGACTGAACCCTCCCCAAACTATGAGGCAAAATCTTTCCTCCTCTAACTTTGCCTCAGCAATGAGTACAGTAACCAAGACACTAGTGAAGTCTTCTCTGCCTCCTCCACCTTTTTGCGTATATTTTATGCTTATGTAATTGTTCCAGTACTGTTTACTGAGAAGACCATCCTCTCTCCGCTTGATTGTTCTTCTGCCTGTGCTGTAAACTAGTGACCAGTATGTTTGTGGGTTTATTTCTGAACTATATTCTGTTCTGCTAATTTATATGTCCTTTGGTCAGTGCTATACTGCATTGGTTATAAAAGCTTTACAGACTTGAAACTGAGTAATAGAAGACAACTGCCTTATAAAATTTGCTTTAGAAAAAACCTTGGCAATCCTAGATGATTGCATTTCCATATACATTTTATAATTGACTTGTTAAATTTGCAAAAAGACCTTCTGCAATTTCACTTGAATCTATAGATATATTTGCAGACAACTGGTATCTTGACATCCTACAATCTTCTTATCCATGAATACAGTATATATCTCTATAATTCATATCTTCCTTAGTTTTTCCCAGAAACTATAATTTCTGTAGTTTTCATTGTATAAAACTTATGTGTCTGTTGTTAAATGCATAAGTATTTTTATTACTTTTGTCAAAGAAGTTTTAAATTTCACTTTCTAGATATCTGCTGCAAATTAGTAAAATATAAAATGGATTCTTGTATATTCATCTTTTAACATGTTACTAAGTCTATCTGACCTTACCAAGTCTGTGGTTCTATGAATAGTTTTATAGATTCTTCAGAATTTTCTATGTAAAAAATCATGTCATTGGGGCTGGAGATTTAGCTCAGTGGTTCTGGCATTTGCCTGGCAAGTGCAAGGTCCAGAGTTTGATTCCTGGTAACCACACACCACAATTCCCGGTGTGGTGGCTCATGCCTATAGTCCTAGTGCTCAGGAGGCAGAGGCATGGCAGATTTCTGTGAGTTCGAGGCTGGCCTGGGCTCCATAATGAGTTTGGGGCCAGCTTGAACTACAAAATTGAGACCCTGTTTCAAAAAAAAAAAAAAATCATGTCATTTACAAATGGATACTTTTCTCCCTTTCCTCCGAATCTGTAACAATTCTATTTCTTTTTCTTGCCTTAGTGCAATGGTGAGGACAACCAGTACATTAAGGAATAGAATGTGGTGAGAGTGGACACCCTTACCTGATTTCTAAATTCACAAGGAAAACTGCAGTGCTCAGTATTCCTTGTGAGTAGTTTTAATTATATCCTACAATTTTTGTGGCATTTTCACTATGATCAAAGTTCATAAATTTTATAATATCTGCCCAATTTCTTCTTTCTTTATGGATTGTTTACAAATGGATATTTTGTTTACTAATAAAACTATAAATGCAGTTAGATTAAGGTGTTGATATAGTCACTGAGATCCTGTATGGCTTTTCTGGATTTCTTGTTCTGTGTTCTATCAATTGCAGAGAAGGAAACATCCAAATATCCTATTACAACTGTCATGTTTTCTGTTTCTTCTTTTATTTTATCAACTTTTGTTTCATTTACCTTGAAGCTCTATTCTTTTGTGATTGTTATTTTAACTTTGTTAATTGACTGTATTTAAAGTTCATATTTTCTGGTGAGCATGTAACTGGGTCCTGCATTTAAAAATACCATTTATGGTGATTTCTGCCCTTTAATTGGAATATTTTGTTCAAAAACATTTAATGTAGGGGCCGGGGATATAGCTCAGTGGTTCCGGCGCCTGTCTTGCAAGCGCAAGGACCTGGGTTTGATCCCTGGTAACCATATAACAATACTGGGCGTGGAGACTCACCCCAGCAGCAACCAGTACCACATACCACAGTGCCGGGTGTGGTGGCTCACGCCTGTAATCCCAGCACTTGGGAGGCAGAGGCAAGAGGATTGCTGTGATGTGAGTTGGAGGCTGAGCTCAGGGCCAGCCTGAACCACAAAGCGAGACCCTGTCTCAAAAAACCTTAAAAAACAAACAAACAAAAAATTTAATGTAATTATTGATAGGTTATGTTATGATTGTATTTTTGTCACACTCTGTATTTTTAAATTTCTCTACTTATCCTTTCTTGCCTTCTTTTGGATTGCTTGAATATATGTATTTTTTATTTTATTTTTAACTTACTAGATTTTTAGCTATAACACTTTGTACTTCATTTTAAAATTATTGATCTGGTGACTACAATAAACATCTTTAGGTGTTTCACAATGTGCTTAGAGTTAATATTGTACAGTAGTACATTAGTATTCATTATTAACTGGTTCCATTGGCAAAAAATAGTACCCCAAACAAACTGTTACAGTGGGAAGAGGTAACCAATCAGAAGGCAATTAACACCAATAAGTTCTAGCTTTTTGAGTTAATCATACATGTGTCAAGGTCCAAGACAAAATTTCCATGTCAAAATGCATCAAGTACCAAATTCAATGAGTTTCAAACCATTCAAATACCAAGGCATGAGTGTGTTTCCTTCCATAAAATGTAGAAACTTTGAAATAGCATTGGTTCGCTTACTACTCTCCCGTCCCCATTATAAGTCCCCAGCTTTTAGAAGCCTTATCATTTGGTAAGCAATGTTTCATTTTTTTTTGGCTAATTGCAAGATTTTATCTATAATTTTTACTAGTTTAATTATGATGTGATTTATTCATAAAAGCTCTGTCTGGGATTCACTGTACTTTTGAATCTAAAATGTATGTATTTCAATGAATGTGGGAAATTTTCAGCTAGTGTTTTTTCAACTTTCTGCCTTGTTATTTCTATCCTCTCCACCTGAAACTCTAAGGCCTGGGATTTAGCTCAAGTGGTACCATGCCTACCTAGGAACTCTAATTAGTAGTATATCTTTGGATGCTGTCCATTATGTCCCTGAAGGTTGTTTATTTTTCAATTTTTTTCCCTTCTGGTCTTTAGATGGGATAATTTCTGGTGATCAGTCTTTCAACTTATTTAGTTATTCATTAGAACAATGTGTTTATATTATTCCAGGACTGTTTTCTATTTAAACTTGAGGCCATATGTCAGGTTTCAAAGTACAATAGACATCTATGAGAACACGATTTATTGATATTAACCATATAATACCACAGTTTCAAAGATAACATGACAAAAACTTAACCTTAATTGTTCTTGCAAATACAGTATCCAATATATTATAGATATTAGATGAATACATGCCAACAAATGGCTATAACTAAATGCGGAATCTTATCAACTCTGGGGAGGTGAGGAGAGATGCAGGATCATAGGAAGGATGAGAAAGCCCTATTGGAAAGAGTACTCAGTGGCCCATAGCCCCCCTGGGAGGGGAGCCCCTCCTCATCTTCCTATGGCTTCTGTGGCTCCTTAGGAAGAAGAAACAGCTTTGTCTGTGAGAATGAGGCTTTGGCCAACCCTTCTCCAAGACATGCCCTGCTGTGAGCACTTCAGGGCTGAGACTCCCTTTCCCTGCAGACCAGTGTATACCAAAATCACTCTACCTTTTCCTCCTCTTGCTTCCTGGCCCCAAGATGATTTGGAAGAGCTTGCTTACTGCAGCCACTCTGCCAGCTCAAACCCTGTGAGAGATTACCTATTTTGTTTCCTGCAAATTCACTTCTTACTTCTGAAAATGAGAATAAGAGAAAAGTCTTTCTCAAATAGCTCATTAAGTGGCTTTAACACACAACTGCTTTTTCTAAAATTGAGATATGCTTTTGGTGTGATTCTGCCTGGACCCGAGACTGGGAAACATCACATACTTAGAAAATGCATACTGAGCAGGAGTTGGAAGCCCAGGAGAGTGTCTCCCTAGAACAAACACTGGTTAGAGACCCTGCTGCCAAAGCACATGGCATTGGCTTGGGCTTTTATGGCCTGGCATAGATTACTCAGAAAGTCTACCGAACATTCCCCAGTGGAAATTCTTTCAGTAACAGAGCGTTAACCAAACTGACCCTCTCTTCTCAGAGCCTTCTTCCCACTTTTGCTCTTTTACAAAATCTAGAGGAAGAGCATCTGTCTGTCATGGTGGGATCAGGCTGTGTGTGGAGGTCACCTTCTCACCCACTGGGGGAATGTTTATCATGCTTTGCTATTTCTCTCCTGGAGCACTTGTAATGGCCCCACCATACCCTGAGGACTCTCTTGGTTTGTGAAGCTCAATTTCAATGTCAGTTTCTCTAGAATATTAGATTATTACCCATACACCTCTCCTCAACTCTCCCATACTATTGCCTTCTGTTCTTTTACCTCTTTTCCAAGCAACTGGTTACTAAAAGTCCATTGGCAAAGTCTGGAGAGGTGACTTCCTCTGTGTCTGAGTTTTCTTCCTGCCTCAGGCTCCCTGGATCTTGGAACTGGTGTCTAGGTCAGAGGCAGCCATCTAGCCAGGTGAGGGGGCGGGACCATTTCTAAGCCATAAGGACAGCATGGCTGTTCAGGGCTCGTTCCCGAGGAGTGTCCGCGTGGTGTAGGCAGGGTTGTGAGTGTCCCCTGGGACGTCAGCAGTGGTAATGCCAAAGGCGGCAGAGGGCTGAAGACCCTCTGAAATAGTCCAGGAAGTCCTGGTGGGTTATGCGCTGAGAAGTAAGGACAACGACAAAACTTCCAATAGGTTAATGTCAGAATAGTCCGCTGCTGGGAATAAATTTAGTTATAAGAGCGAAAAATGAACTTTAAGTGGAAGAGCCCTCTCTCCTTCCTGTTCCTTACTCCAGCCAGGCATGTGATCAAAAGATGCCTCTGAGATTTCAGCGATTGTATCGTCACCGGAGAACTGAAAGTTAAAACATAAGATCTCCCCTTTCCAGATCCGTCCTCGGAGTGGACTGCATGAGGAGATGTCTGTAAGAAATTGTGGGTAAATGTCTCAGACAGGGGGAAAAAAAAGGCACTTTAAATTGACACATCAGTCCAAACCACTGAAGTTATAACTCTTTATTTTTTTTCTCTTCCCTTTCCAGCGGAATAGTAAAACAGACTCGTTATTGGCAGCCTGCTAGTGCTAAGGAGAGGCAGTCTCCAGCATGACATCAGTCCAGCGCTTGACCCAAATCTAGTATTTCACCAAAGCCTCATGCTGCCGGCTTTCCAACAGCGCAGAAGACATACACGGGGGAGAGAGGAGAGAGGGCATAAATAAGACACAGATTGGAGACTTTTTGATGTGTTTAGCACATTTCTGTGACTTCCTTTAATACCACAGCCCTTGCATTCTTCCAGCATTAGGAGAACAAAAGACAAGCCTGGGTTGGAAGGGAGTGATGGGAAGGGAGACCCATTCAGGAAAAAGTTCTGTCTGCCTGGTTAGCATTTTTAAATTCTGCTCTGGAGGGAAGGTGAAAATGGAAAGAGAAGAGCGGCCAGCCCGGCCCAGTAACTTCAGATATAAAAAGTCCCTTCATTAAATCCGTTGTTTTTAAATTCATAATTGAACTTAAATAAAGAGCAACCTATAGGCAGCTGTTTCTAATATCGAGTCCCCACCACACATGAAAGCCGCATTTATTCCTGCAGCAGCCTTCCTACCCTTGGGTGTTATCAGCTGGACATGTTTTGAACCTACCTAATGCATTTGAGGTAGCTTGGGTTTATTTTTCTTTCAATAAAATAAATGGTTTTGTAATTAAATTTCTGCACTGCCTGCGCTTAATGGTTACATTGACAAGTGCTAATGTATGGCAAGAGAATGAGTTTGAAATGAAACATGCTGTTTTCGAATCTGCAAGCAATTTTGCAGTGGGGCAACCAAACCCCTCGTGCCAGGGAAACATTTTCATTAATCTGCTCAGTGCGCCCCTGCCCGCTCCGCTGGCCGCAGGAGGACACTTTTGAGCTCTCCCAGTGCCCCCCCCCCTTAGCCTTTTTCTAAGAAACACACACACACACACACACACACACACACACACACACACACACACACTCCATGAAGTGAGCCGTTGTTTGAAGCCGTTCTGTGGTCTCTGGCAGGCAGGCCTGTGGAAATTTGCTGACTTTCCACCTGAAATGGTGCAGCTGTCTCTCTCCTCCTTAATTCTTCAGTCCTGGGCAGCTGGTCAACCAGAAAAGCCATCCCTCCATTTTCTTTTTCTTTTGTTTTAAACTCTTTTTCCCTTTAGGTAAGTTACTTTTGAATAAATCTTCTCATAGAAAATAGAGAACAGCTATTACATCTCTGGCCTCACTGTGTACAAACAACCCTAGGTCCACGCGAAGGAGGCCACCAGCCTTCTGGAACCTTCTAGAAGGTTCATGAATGGAAACCTGAATGAGTGAACATGGTCCTGTCTGGCATTACTTTGCCTAGGAAGAAAACGGTTCTAGGACCTGGCCTCTAATGCCCTGGCTCATCCCCTCCCAATGGCCTGAACACTAGAAGGATGGGCACCTTCCAAGTGGGCAGCTGTTCCAGAGCATGCAGGGCCCCTCCTCAAAGGCAAGAAGTGCTTACCAGGCCCACAAGTTGACTGGGGCCTGCAGAAATGGGGAATGACTCGGAGCCTCTGGTTCTAGGGCTGCCCACAAGGTGCACGACTCAGCACTTTTCCTCAGGCTGGTGGAGAGGCGCCAGGAGCTGGGCGAGCGAATGCTGACTCACCACCCCAGCAGCCAGGATCGCCAGCGGCCTGCCCGGCCCGGCTCTCTCCTTGCTCTGTCCAGGGACAGGATGGAGGGGAAAGGCTTCTATGTGGTCCTGGCTCCCCTGAGTTTAGGATGGTGGGAGACAAGAAATGACTAGGGCTGGAGGAAGGATCCTAGACCCCTCAAATTCCCCCACCCATTTCCTAAGTCCCAAGTTGCCTTTAACAGGAGGAAAAAAAATACCTTTAATTTCTTCACTAGGGAAGAGGCTCTGATGCAAAAGTCCTCGGGAAGGAGACATGGGATTGGGCTCTCCACCCATGTGGGGATGAAGGGCAAAGTAAAGTTTATCGGGAGAGTGATAAAGAAATAACCAGAGGTAACTAGTGTCTGAATGTTAAGAGAGACATCTTGGTGAAGGAGGCAAAGAAGTGGGAGACTAGTGGAGGGGCCAAAAGGCACCTTCACTGCATCCCTGTGGAGAATCAGGGAGGTCCTTGACTGAACAACAACTAGATTTATAGGAGAAAATCTAAATTTCTTCCATAGGGGCAGAGAATCCATGTCCAAGAAGGAAGAACGAAGAGGCCGTGAGTCAGGGCCTCCCCTGAATCTGCACAGGATCCTGAGGAGAGCGAGACACCAATGTGCAAGTCCCTACAGCAGCCCTCTGCCTCCCACTAAGGTTCTGCCAGCTGCTTCCCCATGTGACAGTAGAAACTGCTGTCAGTCAGCAAACAGAGAATCTCACTGTGAGCCAGGCTAGGGGCTAGGCTTCCTCGGGGTCCAGGCATAGCAAAGACAGGGGCTGCCCTCTCCAGGATGAAATATATGCCGTGTGACTTCAAAGCACAAAGTGAGCTGTGCCAGGAGCAGCAGGAGGACTTCAGGGAAGAAGGGAGCCTGGAAAGAATTTCAAAAGGGGAGATGGGGCAAGGCAAGGGGCCAGCATCACAGGGCATATGAAAGTACAAGTTGTCACCATAGAATGATGAGTAGTCCCAGATAACTGGTGGGTAAGGTAAGAGCCTGTGGCCCTGAGGGATGTATTTGAGTAGTATGTGTGTTTATGGGTGTTGGCAGGGGTGGGAAAGGTGGAAAGGAAAGAACTGAATGGTTCAAGTTGGGCTAACCTGAGGGCCTTAATCAGCAGGCCATAGGCTATGCTTTGTGTGGTAAACAAGTACATCTTGAAGGTGTTGGGCCTTGAGGATGGGGCTGTGGGACCAAGGGTCATTCTGTGATCTCGCTCACCCTATCTGATCATTACTGGACACTGGGAGCTGTAACAAGGGTGGGAAAATGAGGGAAGACATTGTCAGCTTTAGTCAGGAGGCTACTTCAATGGCCTGGGTGTGAGAGAGAAGGTAGGCTGCAAGGACGGAGCATGGATGTGGGGCAGTCTGATGCGATGGGAGGATGAGAACTGCCAGTCAGTAATTTATCTCAGGAGGCCTGGGAAGATGACCGTGGTCATGGCATTCAGGGAACTCCCAGAGGGAAGTGGGTTTGTGAGAGGGATACAGCACTTCTAACAGGGTACATGACTTAGAGGTCCTGGTGGTGACTTTCGTGAAGGACTATGCAGAAGACAGAAATCGACCAAAACAAGAGGGAGGCAGAGCTTTGGGGACTGTCAAAATGAAGAAGAGTCCCTGCTTCCAACAGGAGGAGTCAGCAGGCTGAGAGGTGAGCTGAGAGAGAGGAAGAGAGATCTGAAGAGAAAGGCCCCAACACGTTTCTGAGTCTCCGCAAGACCCAAGAACAGTGGGTGGGAGGTGGTGAGCCTTGGCATCAAGGGGACAATGGCTATTCCTGGGGAAGAGTCCTAGTGAAAGAGAAGTTGGGAGGGGTGTGGGAGGCAGAGGAGGTAGAAGGAATGTTGGATGTGGCTTTCATGAGGTGTCACAGTGATGTGTGGAAGGAAAGCTTTCTTGGGGAGATGGGCTCTTGGAGCAGGAGTCAGTAGAAAGGGACTACAAAGGTGCCATAGAGAGATTCTGTAAGAGCAAGGACAGGGGAGACACAGAAAGGGCTTGGCCTTGAGTCACAACTGGAAGGATTGTTGGAAGTGATGACCAGGAACCTGGGAGGTAATGGCAAGGGGAGGTGAGAGTCTTGACTCTTTCTCAGAGAAGAACAATGAGCTCCTGCAAACCAGGGAGAAATTTGCAGCTTGAAGCTTTTTTATTGACATTGTGGATTTTTTCTTTGAGATTTGCAAAGCCTTGTCTTGGGCTAAAATTTGAAGACTAAATTTCAAAACTTTTCAATAAGAAATATACAACTTCTGCCAGAGAGAACTGTGAAGTAGGAGTCAGAAAATTCCCCTGGCAGGTTCTCTGTCTCCTAATACTTTCTTTTGTTGTTATCTGGGCTCACAGCCCTGACTTTTCACCTTAGTACTCCTGTCCATCTTCCTCAGGACACATTCTGATCAGCTTCTTACAAAGAAGGTCTCATTTAAATGAAAGCAACCTCAGCAACTTCAGCATTTTGATTACAAAATTCTGTAGTTTCTTGCATTCTCCTCATAGCTGTAAAACCAAACAAAGCTAACTTAGCTACAACTTCCTTGCTTGTTGACTTGCTCTTGGTGTTCAATGGGATTGTCAAAGCTAAATGCATACTGAAGCGCTCTATCCAGTTTAGCCTTGAAAATTAAACACTGCCAGAGCTATAGTCAGCTGAAACCTTAATATGTGGCATCAAGCAGAATGCCCTCCAGCGCTCGATCTTTTGTGAGAGGGAAGATCTGAGTCTCTGTGAGTGGAGAAACAGCTGCACCATCGTCACCACCTGCTGTGACCCATCTTACCACTGAGAGATGGGAATCCTTGGGCTGTGTCCTCTTCTATCTCCTTCAAACATCTACCATCCTCCCACAGCCCTAAGGAGACATCTGAAGTCATTCGTTATGTCTAATTACCTGTAAGCCCATGTCCTGTGCCATTAGCTGGTCAGACTGAGACCAGGAAGTTCAGAGCCTAAGAAAGGCCTCTGTGAGGTCAACAGCCCCAGGGTATGTCTGGCTTAGACTCTTAGGAGCACTCAGTTTGAAGAGGTAATGGTGGGGAGCATCGTACACAGCCTCAGAAAGCAGAGCATAGGCCTCACATCCGAGAAAGCAGCTCCCTCCGTGTATCCAGAGAGAAACTATCACACACACCCGGATGCTCCTGGGAGCTCTGCGCTTTGAACGAGGGCCACATCTACAAAGAGTGAATTTCAGCTTCACACTATCTTCAATGGATACTTCTTTGTCTTCTAAGCTTCCAGAGGAGCCATTGGGTATTTCCTCAGTTGAATTTAGTGACTAACCAACGATAGGAAGAAGTAATGATTAGGATGAGGAACCTACTATAAACCCTTTGCTACACGTTCACCTTTGTGAAATTGCTTCACAGCATGCTTGTCATTTAGGTAGTGTATCCGCTGGCTGGAAAACCAACAAATGTTATCATAACCCAGCACTATAGAAAGCAGAGAGAAAGAGAGAGAGAGAGACAGAGAGACAGAGAGACAGAGACAGACAGACAGAGAGAGAGAGAGAGAGAGAGAGAGAGATCCCTCTGAAACCACCGGCTATGGAATACATGGGAAAGCATGTCCACTTGCCTTGTCTTCCTTGCAGTCAAGCTCCAGAGGCTTGGGCTGTCACTTTTAAGATACAGAAAAAGAAAACACCAAGAAATAACTCTCAGGGCCTGGTGATCTCTAAGGAGCTCCTTACTGCAGCAGCATCTTATGTCAGTGAGTCTTTGCACGGCCTCCTCAGTGATGACAGGTGAATGTCCAAGGGAAAAAGGTGTTGTTAGATCTTCTAACTGGTACAGTATCCCCTCACTTGGTTTCCTGGAAGTCTTCTCTTGCACCTGGCTCCAACTGGAAGGAAAAATTAGACTGATGATAGGAAGCAAGCGAGCTCAGCGTTCAGTGACAGCACACTCTACAGCAGGAACGGACAGAGTGTTGTGATCCATCTGTGCCTCGAGTCCTTGTAGGAAGGCCCAGAAGGAAACACCAGAGAGGAAGGGAGGGCAAAGTAGGGAGCCAGGAGGATTCGCAGCGTGAGAGGGTGCCTACTGGGAAAGGCTGAACTACAGGGCTGCCCGCTGAGAAGGGTAGGAGACTGGGTGTTTAGGGGCCAACGTGCTTTTATGAGAGAATTTTTTAATGAGCCTGAGTCCTGAGGGAGGGATGTGAGTACAGCCTGGCGCCAGCCAAACTTGTACAGGGCTTCTGTCCAGATGGGAAAATGTACAGAAGTGAGGTAGGAGGCAGGGGAGAGCCCTTGGGCTGCAGAAGGTGACTGATGGCCTTGGGATAGCAACTCTAGCTCCTGTGGGATCAGGTTTTATGGGGAGAAAACACAAAGAGTAGTGACTTTCAGGTAAGAAAAAAGCCTTGTTCTTGGTTTCTGGCATAAAGTATCTTTGCATGGTTCTTGGAGATTCCAGACTTTGCTCGTGACATTTCTTCTTTCTCCCCAAGTATCCCAAGCCCACCAGGCCAGCTTAGCCTCGTCGTGGTCATTAAGTCATCCCTGATGGTCTAACTTGATGCCTCCCCACCCTGACCTCATGAATTAGCATATCAGCAGGGATATCACACTCATCCAACAGAGATAGGCATTTAGGATGAAAATTCTCAAAGATTCTGTAGGAACAAATGTATAAGGCTTACTACATTAAAACATTGTACAGAGTAAAATACAAAATCAATAGGAATGTTTAAATTAATGCGGAGGTTTCCATTGAAAATGGAGAACCACTTGAAGCCGTAACCAACTGGGACATCTTAGTCTCCTTCCCTGGGGAACCTGGGTAGATGAGTTAGAGAAACAGGTGGTAGGAAGGCAGGAGGCAGAGGGCTCCTCTCCTCTTAGATGGTGGGCAATGGGGCAGCGGGAGCCTTGCTAATGAGGAGCACATGGAAATTGATTTAATTAAACTGGAGTTAAAAATAACAGTGGCAAATTCCATTTACCACATACTTCCTACAAGTCAGGCATTAATAGTGAAATTACGCATTTATTTTCAATCAACCCTCATAATAACTCAACTAAGTAAATATTGGCCCCTGTATTACAGTGGATGTAATCAAGCCAGGTTAGGCAGAATAACTTCCCCTGGGTCTGCAATCCAATCCCAGATCAGAAGACCATTAGCTACGACAACAGGGGGATCTTAAGGAAGGGATATGTAGTGTAGGTGCCTACACAGGCCCTTCTTAAAAGTGATCCTTGGGTTGGCTCAAATACTGGCCTTCACAACTGCAGGTACCTACTCCAGCTCAGATGGAGAGCTCAGCATATCCCAGGACATCCTTCCCATCCTGGGGCTTCCAGCACAGGTATATGGAGATTTCCTCCCTGCTCCAGTATCTGGAAGGTCTCACAGCACCCCAGCTTGACTCACCTAATCAATGATAAAATGGCTGACCTGCTGTCCATCCCTGTTCAAGTTTGAGAATCACCAATTTAGCTTTAAATGCCCATAAGCGAGAGCTGTTAATTTTGTTTTGCACACACACACAAATCTCAATATTTGAGAAATCAAAGCTCAAGCTCTCTGGTTGGAGCAGTTGATTCTGAGAACTTTTCCATCCAAGAAGCAACTGCTTGATATTTTTTGTTGTTGTCACAATGCCAAGTCCTCATTTTTTTAATAGGACTATAGATCATATGCATGGCATTCATTCAACCCTACAGCATTTTATGATGTGTGTGACCCAGGAAAACTGTGACCAGTTTAGGGGGACTGGAGGAAATAGAGGTTCTTCATTTCCTGCCCTCTGTAGCCTTTCTGCGGCTGCAGAAGAGGGAGTGAGTTTTAACATCCTGTGCGCACCTCTGTACCGTCTGTTCGGATTGGTCCCATCTCCCAAAAGGCCCTTCTAACGTTACACTGCGCAAATTCATGTCTCGGGGTCTTGCCAAAGCTTGTCAAGTCCTGATGTTTTCCTTGGCAGGATTCACGCCTTTCCACTGAAATGGATCTGGTGAGTCGATGGCCTGGGTGCTGTTCCTTCCCACCATGCACAGGCCCTGAGTCCCTTCCCAGGTTCCAAGGGCACTGGGGTGCCATGTGTCCTGCCTCTTCAGAGCACACTGGCTCCCTGAATTGGCACACTGCAGTGCCACGCCAGCCCAGGGCCTGTGAGAGAGGAGTAAGTGGCTGCTTCTGTGCCATCCTGGGTGCCAGCCATCCTTGCTGGTGGCTCAGTCTTTCCATTTAGAATGGGAAGCTTGAGGATCCATCCAGTCCATATTCATACAGCACTGCTCACTGTCCCAGGCACACAGCAGTCTGCTTGACAGCGAATGAAACAGAACAAGGCCCCAGCCTGCCAGTCACGGTACTTACCTTCTAATTCATCTGCTCAACTTGTGAAAGGAAGGAGTTAGGAATTTAATGTGCTCCACTTCCCAGGGCTATAATGGAATTCCTGATGTCTGTGGGACAATATTTGGGAGTGAGAGACCTTTTAGTTCTATAACAGTGGGTCAGCACTGTTCTGTGTGACCTACAAGCTAAGAATGGTGCGCACCTTTTTTTCCCTTTGTTTTGCCGTACTGGGGGATCAAACTTACAACCTTCGCACTGGCTACATCCCCAGTCATTTACATAGTTAGCCAGGGTCTCACTGAGTCACCACATTGTCCAGGCGGGGTTTACACTTGCTGTTCTCTTGCCTCAGCCTCTCGGAATGGTAGGATTACAGGTGAGCATCATCACAGGCGGCTGCTGTGCACATATATTTTAGAGGTTGAAATAAATCAATGAAAGATGATTTTGCACCATGTAAAAATTATATGAGCTGCATATTTCAGCCTTCCTCAAGCTTTATTGGATGTGGCCATGCCCATTCATTTCCATATCCTCCATGGCTGCTGTCACACCTCCATGGCAGATTTAAGTCACTGTAACAGATTTCACATGGTCCTACTCCATTTCCTACCTGTCCTTTTGCAAAAAGTTTGCCGACCTCAGCTCTAGAGTCACGTGATGGAGGCAGCATTTATTTTCCATATGCATAAGCTGGCCCGGTCTGATGAGCAGGAATCCCACTGTCATTCTGCCTGTGGAAAAGAGTCATACAGTGGGTTGGATGTGCAGACTGACAGCCTGTCCCCGACATCTGTTCTGTCTACAGCACACTGAGACAGGACTCTCTGGGAAGTGTTCCCACAAATGCAAGATTCTTCCCCGGCAGCGTCTTCAATGTTATTTGCCACATGAGATGCAAACTTTCACCTCAGGAGGTTCTGGGCTCTGCAAATGTAAACAACAATAATATTTATTGTTTACTACAAAGAACACAGGTTCTAATCTTCCTCCTGCCACTGAATAGCTTGTGTGGTGCTGTGCAAATCATCTTAGACAGACTCCTCAGTCTTCCTGTATGTTGCTTACCTGGAAAACCATTCAGAAAACAGATGTGATCAAATACGTGAAACTATTTGAACGAAGTCTGCAAATATGTGGTCTCTTCTGCCTTCCCAGGTGGGAAGTAACTGAATTCTGTCCTATATTCTCTGTGGAAATGCGGTGGGTGGGTCACCGAGAGAGATAACCTAATCCAAGTTCTTCTTCCTTCACTCAGGGTCTTGCCTGCCCTGAGCAGCTGCTGCCAGCCTGAGACATCCTAGATTCCACTTCCTTCTCTGTGCCAGCTCTGGGAATTCCCAACCACATGGGGGCGCTGCCTCTCACGGCCAGGTCTTCCTGTGCAATCCCTCCTCAGGGACTTCGTCTTTAGTTTGGAGGATATCTCAGCTGCCTCCTTTCAGACACCTCCAAACCCCTTTTAGGCACAGCTGCTAGGCTGATTTCTCTGATACATAAGTTAGACAGCTATGTCCCTCAGGTAGTTTAGGACTGGGGAAAGGTGAATTATGCAGAGAGGAATGATTTTTGAAAAATAAAATCTTTCTTCACAGACCTCTTGGTCTCTTAGGGCAGAGACTGTTTCTGTCCCATTGCTCTCAGGGGGCTACATAGTGCAGGGACAACTTCATGTGCCGGGCCCTGGCGGAGGCTGACTAAACACTCTCTCAAAGCACGATAGTAGATTGGATTGGTAACAAGACCTGGTCATTCTACTGATACCTTTCATGAGTTTATACAGATTTCTGTAATAAACACAGCATTCTACACAGTAGGCCTCATACATGTCATTGGATGGTGACAGTAATGAGCTGGAGGTCGAAAACTCAGGCTGCCAAATCTCAAAGCCAGTGAACAAAGCAAAGCATATATATAGGTCTAAGTTGAATAGTGTCTATTTACACAAAACTTTCATCTGAGAAAGGGTTAGTGTCTTGCACTCCATATTTCAGTCAAGGAGGCACCATAAGATAATGAGAAATCAAGACTCTGCCGAATGACTCTAGAAGTTGCGCCTCCTTGTTGAAGGTGATGATGATGTATATTCATAATGTACCAATAAGGATTTGAATTAAAAAAAAAAAAAGAAGTCGTGTCTCCTGAGAAAATTGTCAATCAAGTGAAAGAAATACTTGAACAGTGACACACAGGCTGGCATTTCTAGTCACCGCCCTCTGTATTTAGGAGAAGAGGTTTTAATGATAGGCTGCAGAACAGATGTCAAATCCCCAGCCGGACTTCCATTTGCTGTCTGTTATGAGTCACCCTGGAGCCCGTCCATTCCGGCACCTATTTTCATGGGAAGCGTCGATGTGTGGCCAGAAGTACGTGCTGATGGACGGCCTCGTGGAAGGGAGCTGGGAGGCTGGGCCTGGGCTTCCCCTGGCTCCCGCCTTCCTTGCTTCTTCAGTCTTTGTTCCCTTCCCCCTATGTCTCTCTTGAATCACTTTCACCTTCCCTTTGCGAGCAGGATTTTCCACTGTTTTGCTGAGCTCCCATGTCATCTCCTGCACAACTGCTCGGCACAGGCAGGGGATGGAGGCTGCAGAACACCTCTGCTGTGGGCGTACACTTGCCCAAGGCCACCCATGAGCAGCTGGTTCTACTACTGAGGGACAGCGGAGCAGAGGTGAATGGCTTTCTCCATCTTCTCCCTCAGAGCCTCCAGTAGGGAACCTTTACCGTCCAGATTTGCTCACTCTTTCAGGGTCCTCCCCGGAGATATTGGTAGGCTTG
Organism: Petromus typicus; assembly: GCA_004026965.1. Classification (NCBI taxonomy): domain Eukaryota; kingdom Metazoa; phylum Chordata; class Mammalia; order Rodentia; family Petromuridae; genus Petromus; species Petromus typicus. The sequence goes on along the minus strand of PVIR01003672.1, from coordinate 48,076 downwards.
GCCACTTCCACCAGAGGACCAACTCACTGCTCATCCTCCTCAGTGTTCCAAAGTACACATGCGCAAACCCTTTCCTCTCCACCTCCCATTAAAAATGTTTTAAGTGACAGGTATAATTGTACTTTTTGTTTGGTACCATACAATGTCTTGTTAAATGCATACACTGTAGAATGGCTAAATCAAGTTATTTAATATGTGCACCATCTCACATTCTTGTCTCTCTCTCTTTCTTTCTAAGAACACTTAAAATCTACTCTCAGTAATTTTCAAGTATACAATTTGTTGTCATTAACTATCATTGTCTTCCTTTCCCTCTTTAATTAAATCTAGATAATGTTAGGGTTTTGCATGAGGAACTTTACTAGTAACCTCAGGAAACCCCAAACATTGGGGATAGGGTTTCTTAAGCTTGGCAGACCCTCTGTCTTTTCTTATTTAACACGGTTCCTGGAGCAGCCTCGCAAAGCCCTCACCTGGGAAGTACGGGTTTCCCTGTAGTGGGTACAGTTGGGGTCCACTGTGGCCGAACCAGCTTCCATCCATCCATTGCATAGGGAAGTTCCACTGCTCGGCGTTCTTTGGCTGCCCTTCCATCTGCCCATCTTTTCATTTCAGCCATTTTTGTGGGTGTATACCAGCATCACCTGATCATTTTAATTTGCATTTTCCTGCAGAGAAACAATGATAAGCAGCCTCTCTTGTCCTTGCTGTCCATCCAGTTATCCTCTTGTGAAGAGCGTGGAGAAACCTCTGCACATTTGTCACCGGCTGCACCCAGGTGATGTCTTGGATCTGTCTCCTCTAAGACTCTTCCACCGGTTTGCAGCTCGCCCTTGCACTCTCTTCAAGCCCATATGGCCCCAGCGAAATCTTTTGGAAACATAACACCACAGAGTTAGAAGGAAGGGTCCACAGAATGGCTGGCTGGATTTACTTGATTACATTTCCAAATCACCTTTCACACAGTCAATGATGTTTATAATTCAGCACCACAGAAGGTGCCCTGTGTCCCCTCCAATCAATATACCCCTGCAAAAGTAAACTCCATCCTGACCTCTGTCACCACCCACTCGTCCTGCCTGCTTTCGTCCTTCATACACATGGAAGCACGCAGCATGGATTCTTGTGTCTGGCTCCATTTGCACTGCATTATTCCATGCTATTCATCAACTTATTGGGAGCAGTTTTATTATTTATTCATTGCTGTGCGGTGTTCATTTAATAAGTAATGTTGCAACTTGGGCTGTTTCTGTGCTAGTGATGTAATGGATAAGGTTGATAAGTAAATGTTGAAATGAATGTACTATTTAAATTTCTAGAAATAGAAGCCTTTATTCTTTTCCATGTCTTTTGATAGTTGAATGGAATCTGGGCTTTTTACCTAGGAATGGAGTTGCTTGGGGTATGAATTTATGTTTTGTTTCAGCAGATACCAAAAGCTCTTCAAAATGATAGTGCCCGTATATACCCCCATTCATTTTGTGTGTGTGTGTGGGGGGGTGTGGGTGTGTCTATGTGTGAGTTTCAGTTGCTCCAGTTTTCTCTAACACTTAATACTTTATTTTTTAAAAACTTAGCTTCTGGGCCAGGGATTTAACTCAGTGGTGTCAGGGTCTGTTTGGCAAGCATAAGGTCACAAGTTCGACGCCTGGTAATCACATACCATGATGCTGGGTGTGGTGGCTCACACTTGTAATCCCAGCACTCGGGAGGCAGAGGCAGGAGGATTGCTGTGAGTTCGAGGCTGATCTGGACTACATAGTGAATTTGGGGCCAGCCTAAACTACAAAGCAAGACCCTGTCTCAAAAAGACAAAAACAAAAATTTAGCTTCTTGCAATGTGTGTCTCTCAGTGAAGTTCTAATTTGCATCTTACTGATAAGAAGGTACACTGAGCACCTTTTTAAAAAAATGTTTATTGGCCATTTGGAAACCTATTATGAAGCACTTATTGAATCTTTGGTATATGTATAAACTTTAGGTTGTTCACATTTTTCTTTTTGATTTATGAGTTCTTTATATATTATGGATACTTCTCCCCTGTCAGATGTATGTGTTGTGAATATTTTTCTCCCAGTCTGTGGTTTTCCTTTTCATTTACTTAATGATATCTGTTGAGGGATGGAAGTTCACCATTGGAATGAAGTTCCAACTACCAAGTGTTTCTTGGCTTGCTCTTCAGGAGAACACTCCACTAGGCCTCTTTCTTTGCTCTATGTTGGCCACAGGGTCTTCAGTCCCAGATGCCTCCTCCACGCTTCCTGTGGGTCCTTCTGCCATGATACCTGCTCAGTTCACTTGCAGCAGACTCCACAAAGGGAAACAGGTTTCTGCTCCTTTTTGGAGAAGTAGTTCTTTTTTTCTGGCTCAGGCCTGGACATTTCCTGAAGACCACAGGACACGAAACCTGGACCTACATCCTCCTTCTCCTTGGGGTTCCCTACCTGAGGTCAGCAGCCAGAGCTCCTGCCTTAGTTCCCTCTACAGTTTAGCTTCCTGTCTGAAATGCACCCATAGGTATTTTCGCCAACCAGAGACAGTTCACTTATGCTTATCAAGCCCTTCCTGGCTCTGGTTACCTGCTGTGCCAGGTGATCTTGACGCCTCCTTCAATATCTTCTCAGGAAAGGAACGCTTCTCAAGGTCTCAACTCTCCAGGATTACAATATAGAGTTACTGCTCACCACAGAAACAAGATCTTATATTGCAAGCTCAACATTTACACTCCAAATTTGGATCCAGAGTAATCCAATCAAGTGGCTATGACCATCTTATTGTATAGCTCTATGGCACCACTAGAAATGCCCCTTCTTCTTCCAAATAGGTTCTTCCTGTGGAAGTGGAATGATTTAGAAGTACAATCAAGTAGTAACAAAAGTCTATAAGCATGGTTGTGAAAAATTTACATCTTCTTTTCTACAAACTTCCAGCTTAAAATGAGCATTTCTTTTATTTATGGATAGAGACAGATGACAAACTACAGTTGCATAGCAAGATTTGTGACTTTGTCACTAATAGAAATCACAGATACCTTCATATCACATAGTTGCTGGTAGCATTTTAAATTATTGTTCACATTTCTCATTAGTTCAATAATCCAGAAGTTACAATCATCACTAGATCTTACATCTGACATGCTAATAAAGAAGCAAATATAAAAAACATATTTCTTAAAAAATTGCTACTTTACTATAATTTATGCATTTAAACACTTTATTCTATGAAGCAATTCATATAGGTTCACAAAATTGACAAAGGGTCTTAGGCACAACTTTAAAAAATTACAGTCAAATATAAGATCTTCTCAGACCCACAGCAATTTCAAAGCATTCAGTGGCTCATGATGAGCTGGTGACTACAATCCTGGGTGGGTTGTGTTAAACATCTGCTCCATCTCTGTTGATATGTTCTTCTGGCACTGGGACAGGGACAGGAAAATCTCAATATACCCACTCATGTGGCTCAAGTTTTCCTTGCATTTGGCTTCCTGGGGATTCCAAGAGAATAAAGCATCTCTCTTGCAGGTCAGAGGAAATGGGTAGCTATCCAGCTAACTCGATTTCATGCTTGACTTGAGGGGAATAGCCCAAATGATGATCTGTTTGGGCGAGTAAATTAAAGAGGTAAGTGGGCACACAGGCTTTATTTGGTTTAACTTCTGCTGGCTTAGCAGCTCTTTTAAGCATCTCCAAAGAATGTAGTTCAGCCTCCCTTATCCCCAAATTCTGTGCAGATCTTGCTTCTCTGAGGAATTAGCTTGCATGGAAAGCCTTACTAAGATCTCCTATCTCCTCAGGCCAAGCAAAACATAAGTATTCTTTTCCCACAATTGCCAATATTAGGTTTTGATTTCACCCACTCTCCAACCCCCATCTCTCCTAACTGTTAACCTTCCTCGTGTTTCTAGGACCAGAACACTCCTGAAGAGGCAGTTGTACCCCCTTCTAGAAGTACTGTAATGCTTCTAAATTCTTATTTAGTGTTGAATAAAATATTAAATGGAAGCGGTTTGGTAACATTGTATGTGAGTCTTTTTCCTTGGTCTGCACCATGAAGCACTAGCGCAATGCCCTAGTCCTTAAACTCCATAAATCTGTACATTTCAGACTGCTATCAAAATATCTGTAACCAAGTACTTCTCTCTGATCCACCTTTCCCATGCATCCTGCCCCTCCACCCAGTCCTGAACCCAGCTGAGGTAGTAGTGGAAACGGTTCTTAGTTGGGCAAAAGACCACTAACACTAATGCTTTTTGTAAAGAGTGGAGTCAGCGTGACTACAACCATCTCTCCCTTTGCACTGAAGTTCCTTATTTTGAATTTCCAGATGTCTTATCTTCAGAGAAAAGAGGCTGTAGCAGATTCTGTTGATGACATTCTTGTGAGGCGCAGTAAGTTCCCAATAAAAAGCTCCACTGTCATTTGCTCTTAGCAGGATCTCCAGCCAAACTGTGGGTGATGATGGAGTTTTATTAGTTCTGTTTTTGCAATAGCCTGTCTTCCTCTGCAGACAAATGGGGAAGCTCTTCCTTCGCGTTCGCTTTGTTTTATAGTTCTTAGATGCATAACACAAATGAATGGAACTATTTCCAACCTATCATGATGGATGTCAGTTTCTTGGATTCGATTGGGAAATCTGTAACTCAGGCTGGTGTTCCAGTAATTCGAAGGCAAGATGTTCTGGAAGAGGGTTGAGTTCTGCGCTTCACAGCTAGAACTCGATGACTTGACTTCTGACCCTTCCTCTAATGCATGTGTGGCCTTGGGTTGGTTCCTTCATAGTTTTGGTCCCCAGTTTATTCATCTATAGGGCAGAAGAGCCCTGGATGAGCTCAAAATCCCATCTAGCCCTATCATTTTATTGTTCTAGCAAATGTATCATAAGACATCATGAAAGTATTCATTTATAGCAATTGGGAAAAACAACTATGATTCTGCTTTACAGGTTTAAAGTGTCCTGCTTGACCTGTGAGCCTCTTGCCTGTTCAATGTGTGTTGCCCTGACACCCTACCAGATGCCCATAAACTATATTTATTTTAAAACTGATTATTGAACCAGAAAACAGTGCTGTGTATTATTATCCAAAGCTCAGATCCTGAGTTGTAAAAAGGCTTATTTAAAATGTTTTCTTTTCCCTGCAGCCACTGTTAAGTGGTAGATTTTGTGATGCTTTAACCTTCACTGTATTCATTATCTAAAAGTCTCCTATAATCCAGTGAGTGCAAGGTTAATAAATAGACTGGCATTCATTTTCAGTGTGATTTCTTCTCCTGCTTCCAGGGGAAGTACTTCTTCCATCTGTCCTGCCTTTTGCCAAAAGATGGTTAAAGCAAAAAGACTTGAGGAAGTTCTGATTCTGCTGAGACCTTGAAACTTCATGATTTGGGGGGAAAGAAAAAATGCTGTTCCGTGTCTTCATCTGCCAGTTTAACAACTGCAAAGTGTGGTAAGATTTGACAAGAAATCTATTTGTCATCACTGTATTTTTGAGTGATTAAAATATCCACCGTATCACTTCCTCACTTTCAGACACAGAATCCCCATCCTCGGATCCAGCTGAGTCCTAACCATGTTTTAATGCTGTGTTACAATCATCCACTTGGTTTGATAATGCTCCAGGAAGGAATGGTAAGGAGAAAGGGCATCGCAGTGCATAATGACATTTCACAGTGCAGTTGCGTCTGGGGCAAAAAGCAGACCTGTCCAAGCAGCCACTACGTTTCACTATTTAAGATTATGGGATGCCACAGAGGGAGTTTCCGAGCCGGTGTCCTTTCGGCCTTGCCATTCTGCCACTGACAGAACATTGTACATTACCGTCCCGTTTTCTTCCAGACTGCCCGCCTCAGCGTACTCTAACACTTGGACTACATTAACCAAAACATACACTTAGAATTTCACTTACTGATTGTATTACCGCACTCCAAATGGCCCAGCGTTTCATAAGTGAAACAGTGTAAATCATGCCTTACATGGGATACAGTAGGATGTGATGTTTGGAGAAAGGAAAATATGCTTCCTTATAGAAGCACCAGACACTAAACCATCTGGGTTGTAGAGAAAAAAAAATTCAGTCATTCATTCTGATGTTTTGTCTACGTGGAACCAAACATCTGGGTTTGGGTGGCAGACTGAATTTCTCACTGTTCATACAAATGTTTTTGCATGATGCTGATACAACTTAAAGAAGTCAGCTCGATGTGAAAGAATTTAAATAGTAACAGCAGAAAATTTCTGCTGATTTCATTTAAATCTTGAGACAGAATTGACAAATGAAACAGAAGCAAACTTTTGATTTGTTTTCTATAAAGTGCAAGTTAGGAGGAAAGAAAAAAAAAAAACCTACACGTGTCTTTTTGTAATTTAACTTCAAGAATTAAAACAACCATGAAGAAATGTCCCGAGAAATATGGTCCTGGAAATACTGTTTAGGTTTTGTAGTTCAACAGATGAAATGCTCAGATTTTGCAAACTGAAGTTAATGCTGGGACAGTGGAAAGTAATCCTTTGAACAGTAGCTGCTCAATAGCTTGAGAGTTTTACTTTGACACTGCGAACATACTTCCTTTCCACATAAATGTGGATGCACCATCAATAGGTTAGCAAGGGTCTCGTGGCATGTGCAAGAATTTTCAGACTGTTTAAAAATACATTTTTGAGATACGTTTTTATTGATGCAAAATGGAAAACAAATTTCACTCAGTGGGAGGCATCTTGAACATTCGTCACAAGACGATTGAGAGAATATTTAAATATTCGGCAACATAACTACTTAAAATAATATTTCATGTTGTTTTGAGAATTGCATTTTCTTGTCTGTTCCACATTAGGCGATGTGGGATCTCACACTTCCTTGTTTGAAGACGTGTCCCGAACCCATTTCCTTGTATTAGAAGACACAGCACCTATTTAACCTGGCTTCTCTACTGCTAGCAGGCTTTGTGGGTATTTCTTATGCCATGAAAATCCCAATATATTTTTCATTATTTCCACAAAGGCATACAGAGTGTGTACATTACACACAGCAGTATTATTGAACCGACCTGGCCTGGTGCCGCCTTTTTGCTGACTCAGCACATGGTTTCTCTTTCCCAGATTACTAAAACAACTTTCCTCTGGGGTAAAAGCTTTGCAGACAAGCGAAGGCACATATGAACACAGAGGGGCCTTATTTTCACCCTTAATTATGCCAAGTCCAAAGGCAAATACAAAAATCTGACCAAACTCTTCGAGGCTTATGCAATTAAAAAAAAAAAAAAAAAACTCCCTCTCTCTGCTGCTCCCAAGGTCCCTGTGCCCGCCCTGTGCCTGTGAGACTTACAGAAAATTGGAATACAGCTTGGTTTTCACCAATTCAGTAATCTGCCCCCAGCTTCTTTGCTTGCTGTGGCTTCTCTGATGCAGGTAGCTGGTGTCTTTTTTACACTTTGTGTGCAGTCTTTTAAGCAGGTCAAAATTATTTTTGTAGACTTGCACCAGAAAATAGTTTGTAAGTGTTTCGCACCAAAGAAGCAGCCACAGATCCAACGCTGGTACATTTTCAGGACGGGGTAACCGCACTTTCGCCATCTCTGCAGGACACACTGGATCCCAAGCTCCTGACCGGCAGGGGCGGTTCTCTCACACTGGGACGTGGTGGAGCCCTGGCTCGGGGTTCCCTGCGCGTTCCGCAGTCTGGGGCGCGCTGGCTCCAGGCTGACCCGAGGGGAGGCGGCAGGCAGAGCTCGGTGAACCTCCGGTCTTCCTCACTGCTCCCACCACCCCCTTGACCGGCTCCCTAATCAATGCTAATGTCGTAGGAGGCCAGGCCCGCAACTGGCATTCCAGAGCGAGAGGACCACCAGCCGAGCTTTAAATAAGTGCAGATGTGACACGCGGGACCCCCGAGGAGGGCGGCCTCAGCCCCTCACCTCCCTCCGGCCAGCCCGTGCGCCCGCGGCGTCCCGTCGCCGAGGACTGGGGCGCGGTCCCCGTGGAGCGAGGGAGCCCGAGTTCGAGGGCAGCGCGGGCCGGCGTGATCCGCGTCCCCTCACCGCGGAGGCTGCTCTGACCAGGCGGAGGGGCCGGCCCGCCGATCCTCAGGCCCCGATGAAGCCCGAGCCGGCTGCCCTGAGCGGCCTCGCCTTCCTCCTGCAGGGAGGCCCGCGCTCCCCTTAGACGCGCACCTTCCCCGGCCCGGAGCGCGGCGGGGACACTCCGGACGCACCGGGGCGCCGCCACCTCGGCCGGAGCGAAGCGGACACGGAGGAAGGAGCCCGGTGCGCTCGGGCGCGGGCCAGCCGGAGCCTGGTCCCCGCTCCCTCACACGCGTCCTCGCTCCCTCGCCCAGGGCGGCCCCGCTCGGCTCGGCCCCCGGCCCGCGGGTCCCGCAGCCCTGGCCCTCGCCCGTCCCCGCCGCCGGGCTCCGTGGCTGCCGTCCGCGTCGCTCACGAGGGTGCCGGAGCCCGGAGCCGGGACCGCGGGGAAGGGGCCCGGTCGCCGCCCGGTCTGACCCCGGGGCTCCGCGACCTCCTGGCCGGGCCCGGTCCTGGCCCCAGCCGCTCGGGGAGCAGCGTCCCCGGGGACGCGCGGCCTGCAGGTCGCCTTCGAGCGCGCAGAGCACACTGACGCCCCCCCGACCGGGGGTGGGGACAGAGCCGGGGCCGCCGCTCGCCCGGCGTCCTCTCCCGTCCCGCAGCGCGGCGCGGGGGCTCGGGGAGGACGCGGGGGGTCGGGGAGGACGCGGTGGGTCGGGGAGGACGCGGTGGGTCGGGGAGGACGCGGTGGGTCGGGGAGGACGCGGGGGCCCGGGGAGGACGCGGGGGCCCGGGGAGGACGCGGTGGGTCGGGGAGGACGCGGGGGCCCGGGGAGGACGCGGTGGGTCGGGCCGCCCAGCCCTGCGCGGTCGGCCGCGGGCCGAGGACCACGTGAGCCGCAGGCGCCGCACACCGCACCTGCGCCCGCCGCTCCCACTTGCCTTCGCATCCGCTCGCGGAAGTGTCGCCGGCTCACGCAATCCGAATTTTGCAGAAACCTGCTGGAACCCGAGGAGGCTGAGACGAGCCGAGGCCGCGGCGCGGGAGCGCGAACTGGCCCGAGCGGGCGACCGGGCTCGGCTCGGAGACCCGTTTATCCAGCCCGAGAAGAGGCAGAGATGGCTGTCCGGGGCGGCCGGCGGTTCTAAACGACAAAGTGATAGCTTTGAATTAAGTCGCGAAACTCTCCAAACCCTTAATTTCTTACTGCAGACACGGCAGCACTTGGAAATGGCATTTGTACGCAATAAACAAAAAATTGAATTTATTGCTATGAGCCTTCTTAAAAGAGGTCAATAGACAGATGTAGAAATCCTCTTAGCGATTAAATGCCGGGTGAGGAGACAGTAGGGAGTCGTTCGCGTGAATTGTTCAATTATTTTTTTAAAGTGCACAAATTTGGCTAAACCAGTCTCCCCTGAGCAAATAATCCCAGATAACACAATTACTGTCCTGGTGTAAGAACTCTTGGTGATGTGCGCTTAAAACGGTATTGGCACGGTTTGTGATTGTGTGACACAGAGAGAGGACAGAACTACGCTGAAGAAATGACAAAGCCCCTCTGTGGGAATGCTTAATTCCATCGTCCACAAACTGATTTGCATAGTAATGTAAATCAGACAAGGCCACGAAGAACTGCTCTTTCTCATAAGAATTTCTCAGCTATCCTCGGGTCCCCCACCCCTACCTCGTCAAAAAGAAACTGCAACGTCAGTATTTTGTTCACTGGGGAAATAAACTGTCCTTTTCAGCCACCGAAAGGCTCGGGAATGGGGTGTACTAAGCATCTCCTGATAGTGTTTTCAAAGGCTGCAAGTGTGGGCTGATTTGAATTACGAGGTTGTGTGTGTGTGTGTGTGTGTGTGTGTGTGTGTGTGTGTGTGTGTGTGTGTGTGTAAAGGATCTGGTTTTAGGGGGGACAGAGAAAATAAGATTCCGGAGTGAAAATACCTGTGTGTCCAGCCTCAGCCAAGGAGATAATGCAAACCTGACCAGGACGGAGCCTGAAAGCGATGTGCCTCTCACATGCCTGTTATCAGTAAAAAATTATTTCATATTTTCCCTCAATTAGTCGAATACAACATTTTGAGATTTCTCACAAGTAAGCAATTGGTGAGATCCTCAGTAAAATCTTCTGCAGTCTCCTACTCATGTAAAGGTAAGTTAACAAGCAGTATTGTCCTTGATGAACATATGCAGTATGTACAGGACACAGTATTTGTAGGAATGGAATAGCTGAAGAATTTGTAGTGTGGCTAAAACTGACATGCGAGAATTTTGCAATTAATTTTATTTTTCTAAACTAGTAGGAAATACTAGTGGAACTACTCGAGTATTTTTTTAAAAGTTATTTTGAAACAAAGGACTAAATTTAGTAAACAAAATCAGAACAGTCCTGACCAATGGTTTATCCTAAGCAGTGTATCTGAAGATGATGGTGAGCTGGGTGTTAGGTTCTTAAACGATTCTCTGCATAAACTCAGAGGATATTAAAAATCCCATGGTAACTAACACAGGTTAAAGGGGCTGTGGAAAAAAAGTTTGTCTTATGCAACTAGAATTCCTTGCAAACCGACATAAGAAACTAAAAGCTATGTTGCACCCCCCACCACATATCGATAATTTAAATTTCCCAAATATAATTGACCTTAGAAAGTTGACTCATAGGACATAAAACCAACTGGAAAAACTCTTTTTGTATAAGTGTGTAGATCCGTAGTAGTTATGTCAATAATAACTAGATATATGTTTTGTGTGTTGAAGGAGAGACTATAAATCTGTCTTCCATGATTTTCTAGCTAAATTTTAATATGAGATAAAACATAACATAAAAACATTCTTGGAGTCTATTTTATTATGAGGAAATAATTTTCTTTACTGTCAGGGCACATTTTTATTATATTTTTGAGAGCTATTAAATTTGATGACTAAGCAAGTAACTTCAGACCATTAGTACTTAGACCACTCATAATAGTATTTTACTTCTGAGTTATGCCTTTAAATATACAGAGTTAGTGACATTAACCCTGAACTTTAACAGCCAAGAATCTGTACGTAGAACAAGGAACAGATGCCAATATAAATTAAATACCAAGGTCCAGGCGGAAAAAGACATTAAAAATTACGCTTGGCAGAAAAATAACCTATTTTTCCAATGTTCTTAAAGTCTATCTTTGACGATGGTGAAATTTCTCAGCGACCCCTCCTCACTATCTCTTGTGATCGCAGCTGTGTGTCCATGGTATGTGTTTCTTTATTCCTTCCATTCTCCATTTATCCTTCGAAAGGAAAAGAAATAAAAGGGGGATAAGAATCTTGAGTTACTCTGATACATAGAAGGAGGACTTAAGAGTTTATTAATTGGAGAATTTAGCTTATCCCGCTCTCTATTCATCTGAAATTAATTAAGTGTGTAGCATTACAAGGTGGGTGTATCCGAGACAGCAGGCCCTGCTCGGACTAATCAAAAGGGCACATGTTGAATGAGCACAATTTAGTTAAGGTTAATCCAGTGAAGATGATACTCGCTGGTCTTAATTACTCTAGGTGATAGATTGTGGATTGGGAAATAAGAAAGAAGGGAAATTCTGTGCTACTGAATACCAGGATTTTCTCATTTAATTTAGCGCTTTGTTTTCACAGAAGCCAACAGTTTCTATTCAGAAAGCGGGACCACACTCTTGGGGTGCTTGTTTAACATGAGTGAAAGAAAGAAAATAAGAACTGCCTTGCATTTTTGAACAAAAATGAATGGGAACCAAATCTCAAATCTTTGAAAGCTGTTTTCGAGCATGTGCTCCTAATTATCTACAGGCTAGTCGGGGAGCTTTATCAGAGCTCAATGGACTCTGTGATTCCTGAGGCTGGTTGGTTACCATTTGGAATTCTCCTCTGAGTGCTGAGAATGATCACCCTGATGAAATGAAAAGACATTTTTGTAGATATAAGACTGCAGTGGTGCCAGGACTACATCTGTCCTAGTCAAAAGAATACAGTTTTAAATATTAACAACTATACAACTAACCACCATGGATAAATCAAACGTTTGTAATATTGAGCAAAAGAAGCCACAGGCAGCAGTACATAGGTTATAGCTCCATTTGGAGAGGGCTCATGAAAGGCTCATCGATAGTGTCACCAGACAGGACAGTGGTTGCCCTCAGAGGGGCACCGGGGGCGAGTTTCTGGGTGCAGAAAACTGTTTGTTGAGCTGGAAAGTGGGTTTTCAGGTGTGTTCACTGAGGAAACTTCATTGCATTTATGAATTTGTGAACTTCTGATTTGTACACTTTCTGGGTCAATGTTTTCATTTCTGTTGAACATTTATTTTTTCAAAATTAAAGTGAATAACAGAAAAAGTACTAAGAAGCGAAAGAGCAGGATTTTGGTGCAGTGCATTTTTAAAAGATAGCAGGGTGGGGACAGAGGGCATAATTCTGAAAGAGAGAAAATGCAGGAGTCATCGAGCAAAATCTTACAAGCAAAGTTTGAATGTGTCCAGTTTGCCACTGAACACTGCTGAGCCACAAACTCTCGGATTATGCTTCAGTGTCCTTTTACCAAGCAGGTCTTTCTCATTCTTTTGCTTGTTTTGTTCAAGTCGAAGACTGATTAGGGCTCAGAAGAGTCTTAGTCTTCATCCCACCCACCCTAAGTTAGTTTTCTATGTGCAACACGCATTACAAAATCATCAGATGATTTCCTTGTTTTCAGTTTTGTGATACAGTTTCTGTTCACGACGGGGTATCTGTTTCTGATTTATTAGCATTTGATCCCCTAGTTTCCTGCCATTGATCAAACCTAATACTTAGCTCAGCTGATGAGTTTTATATGAAATCTGATATTTCAGGAAGACTGAAGGTTGGACACGTGTTCAATAATTTTTTGCCCTTCATTATGTTCAGAGTTTGATGTACACATGAAACACCTAGCAAAGCCTAAAACTACATTTACTTTTCACTACATCTCCTAGGTAGAAAACTGTCTGGAAGTAAACATGTATTTATCAATAAAACAGATGTTTGTCAAGTGTCATCCACATCCTGTCCTTGTATATACATTTACACTTTCCGATCAAAACATACCTTCACCCCAGGAGTGCCGGGCCGCCTGCCATGCAGTCCCCAGGGAAGTCTCAGTCAAGCAGGACAGCCTCCTGGGAACATCTGTATTTGATCGCTTTGCACAAAACTGGGGCCTTCCAAATGCTGGACTTGCCTACAGTCAGCTATGACAATAGCTGATGCACTGCTGCCCCATTCTGCCTTTTTATTTTTTTTTTCTCCTGAACTGACACAATTCCCAGACCAACTCCTACCCTAAAGAGCCCAGGGAAGTTTTACAAGTTCTCAGGGGGACTTGTACCGAAGGGATAACTTTCCATCGACTGGAAAGATGGCATTTGAATTATTGCTAAGCTAGGACGATTTCTTTTCCTTTATCCATTCGGATGGTTTAAAAAATGTAACAGATGGAATCGGATCGAGAGAAGTCATGAACATGTCAGTCCCCAGCTACTCCACACTCTGGTGGGTTAGTTCTCTGCTCGCAGGTGGTACACGTGGCATTTTCCCTCTCTCTCTCTGATCGCACTTTTTACATTGTATCATCATCAGTTTTTCCATTAGAAATTCTAAAGACAGCACTTTTTTCTTTACTTCAAAAAATAACTTTTAAGATAGTATAGCACCAAGAAGGTGTTTTGATAGCTGGAGTGTACATTTTAATCACTCAATCAAAGAACAGTTGAAATATAAACAAAAATTTGACAGAAAATACTGTGTAACCTTTGTTTCCTCCAGTCCTGAGAAATGAACTCAGGGCTTCTTGCTGAACTATATCCCCAACCTTCTTGGGCTTTTATTTTGACACAGGATCTTGCTGAGCCATTCAGTCACTCAGAGTGGGCTTGAACTTGCCGTATTCCTGCCTCAGCCTCCCAGAGTGCTGGCATCACAAGTGTATGTCACCATGCCCAGCTATGATAGCAACTTAAACATAGACCTTAAGACAGCATGAAATAAATTCCATTCAAACTTGCGATGTCTCTAAATTCATACTGGTACAGCATTTAGAAAATCTCCAATGAATCGTTTACATAATTTGTTACTATATTTTTAAAAAATGTTGAGGGTGGGGGCCGGGGATTTAGCTCAGTGGTTCCAGCACCTGTCTTGCAAGTGCAAGGACCTGGGTTCAATCCCCAGTAACCACACACAATATTGGATGTGGAGACTAATGTCCAGCAGCAGTCAGTACCACATACCACAGTGCTGGGCGGGGTGGCTCATGCCTGTGATCCCAGCATTTGGGAGGCAGAGGCAAGAGGATTGCTGTAATGTGAGTTTGAGGCTGAGCTCAGGGCCAGCCTGAACTACAAAGCGAGACCCTGTTTCAAAAAAAAAAAAAAATGTTGAGGATGTGATGGTCCTTCTTTCACAAGGAGGGCTGAGAAAGAGGCTAAAAGATGAGTTAGTTGGTTGTCTTCACTGAAGTGCTTTCCGGAGTACAGGTCACAAGCAGGAGGCAGTGACCCGCAAGACAGCACCTATCTTTGGAAGCTGTGGGTCTTGTTCAATAAATCCTTGAAAATGTAAATAACAGAGAAAAACAAGACACCTCAGGCAGTCAGTGTGTGGCTTAGCTGCTCACACACAAAGTTAAGCAACAAGGTGCGTACCAAGGTTTCGGCCCAAGCTGTGGCCAGTGGTCCTGCCCTGGGACTTCACACTGTCTGACACCCTTACCGACTTGTCATTCATCCTTTGTGGAGTTGGCATCTGAAAAGCTACATTATTCCCCCAGCACTGCTGGGACTGGGAGGAGGCTCCCTGCTTGTAAATAAAGCGGCACTATCTCCCAAGACCTTGTCAGGAGGATTAAATGACACAGAGCACGGGCAGTGCGGAAGGCCACGGGCTGCGCCTCCCCTGTGTAGTCAGCCTGCCCGCCCACATCGGCTGGTCCTTCTGGAGTTGCTCTCTGTGGATTCGCCTGGGTGAAATGGCTTTGTTTGGAAATACTGCAGTGAGCTGCTTCGTAAACACTCACTGCTGTCCTGTCTGCGGCTCTCCTGGGGCGACCTGACTCACACAGTGACTCATCGTTATGCTTTCCCCAAACAGCCAAATAACAGACTGTTCAAATGAAGGGATGGCTTTTTCCACCAGAGAAGTACCAACTTTTAAAAGCCTTGCAGTGGTTGTAGAAACACTTCTTGCCTTTGCAAGACTCTGCGCTGCTTGGTCCCAGATTGCACTATCCTAGAGAACCTGGCCTGGCAGTTTTCATGGTGCCATGCAAATGACTCAAGTGGTTTTTTCAGCTCAGACTCTCACCTCACACTAGTCTCCAGGCCAAGCAGTCTCCTAATCTGTTTCTGAGTCACCCCATGGCCAAAGCACCCCCTTTCCTTCTTCCACCAAAAATCTTCCACTTCCGTCCCAGGGCTCTGTACTTTTCTCTCCGTGACTCTGGTCCCACTGTGGCTCTTCAGGACCCCGTACCTTCATTTCTCCATGGACTTGACAGCTGTCTTCTCCATATGGCTCACCCAGCTCCTCTTTTCTTCCTTTTTCTTCTTTCCTTCCTTGCCACGAGTCTCTCTGCCAGCTGGCTTTAGACTCTTGTTTGTCATGTTCAGGATTGTAAGCACTAGCTATCCCGATAGCTCATCCTTCCAAGCCAGCCCTTCCAACATCTTCCCTTTGCCTCACTGCCCACGTCACGCCTACTGTTGTGCTCTTCTTTCGGGTCTTTCCTCTCCTGTAAGGCTCATCTGTCTATACTTGAAGAGTGAGTGGGTGCTGGGGGTGGAGAAGCAGAGGCAGGAGCCATGATTCCTAGTTACATTGATTCATCACATCCTCCTCCTTCTATTCATCCATTAAGACAGTTCAGGAGCCGGCCAGAACCTCCCAGAACTGCCCAAATTGTAAATGGAGAAATGGTAAATTATAAATGAGGAAACCAGCCTACCAAGCACCTTGCAAAGGCATGTTATATTCGTGCCGTATGAGCGTGTCACACATTCCCCTCTGCTGCTATGGAAATACCTTCTCTCTGTGTCCTGTGATGTGTCTTGACAGGGACTGTGCATGATTCGGTTCTGCATAGAAGCTGGCCTATGGCTGTCATTGAATTAAAAGTCCTCTGACCTTAAATGGACATACCTTGAGGATATCCTCATAAGTGAAATAAATAGGGCACAGATAGGTACATATCGCATCTTTTCTCTGGTATGAGAAAATAAAGATGTAAATGAGTCCTAGAATTGTATGTTATATATTGTGAAATAGAAAATACTCAAAGTAAAATAGGGTAAAGAGGGGAAAATAATGAGATTATAACAAAAAATAAAGGAAACAAATTTTATGTATATGGGGGGTGGTAGGGTGGGTAGGGCTATGGGAAAAAATGAGAATTAAGTTGTGTCTTATACTGGTACAAATCCCCATTATGGAGTGCAATCATGATGCATATATATAATGTACCAATAAAGATTTTTTTTAAAAAAAGTCCTGTGACCATGAGTCTTGATATGTTAACTTCACTGGCTTAAGAAATGCCTAGGAGATTAGGAGTATGTCTGCAGGAGTCATGGAGGTGAGAGCTGGGCTCCTGTATATGGTGTGTTCCTCTTCCTCTGTGCCACAGTTCCCCTGATCTGCTCCAGCCCTCATGAACTGAGTGCTTTGCTCTGCTGTGCGCTTCCACCACAATGTTCCTGCCTTGGAGCCTGCAAACTATGGTCTGAATCCCCCGAATCATGAGCCAAATTAAACATTTCCTCCTTTTAAGTTGTTGGTATCAGGTATTGTGTCTCATTGACTGGAAAGTTGGCTAATACAAGTCTCATCAATTTGGTTAAATGCAATTAATATAAAATATAATATAAATATAATATTATATAATATGACAATATATCAAATATATAATATAAATTTGAGGTTGCCCCGAAGAGTGAAAGAATAGATCCAATGGTGGTGAACCACTGGCATATGAGCTGACTATTTGTATCATTGAAATCTCTTGAAGGTTCCCCCTCACTGATACAGCCTCCTTGCTTCCATGATGACAAATAAATGCAGAGAGCTACATAAGGTCTGAGTGGTGGGGGAAGTAGGGGCTGGAAGGAGACCAGCCTTGGAGGACACTCTCCCCTGGGAAAAGTGAAGGCTTGTCATGACTGAGGGGCTCCAGGAGATGGAGAGAGGAAACATAATGATTTCCATTTAGACTGACATTCAATTTACTAATGCTTAAACAATTAACATTTATAAAATCCTCATATACTACTGAATAACTAGTAACTCAAAAAGTCAACTAATTGGAATCCTCCCAACAAGTAAACATTTCTTGCACACTTGAGCAATTAAAATCTTCACAAGTCCAATATATCAAATTCTCCTAATTGCTTTAAATGCCTTAACAAAGAAATTGACAATAATTTGAGGATTACAAAACACATCAGTTCACTTATAGTATGTCTGGTTTTGAGAGAGCCAATATCACACACTTGAATGTGATTCTTCTTTTACTTTGTTTTAATGCTAATTGTACATTTCTCAGTTCTTTGTGTGGGTTAGGATTCTTCATTCACCTGTTCTACAGAGTCAGAGTGCCCTTCTCAGATAGCTAAGCTGGTAAATACAGGTGGGTAGCTGTCACTGGGGACAAGGACAAGCTACCAAAGCATACTTTCCAAAGTTGCGTGACTCAAGGGCTCGGTGTTGCCTACTAGACATTTAGACATGTGGATACTGAGCATTACAGCAGAAATGTCCAGCTTATGAGCTCTGACCACATACATCATTATGGTTTGACCTTAATATTTTTCTCAAATGGTGCTTTGTCTGCATATCTTGTCTTACTGATAGGACAGTCTAGCAGAACTCAGCTTCCAACTGAACCCTCTTAGCATCTCCCTTTCATGTCACAGAATAAATAAGCTTATTCTGCAATTGCTGCTTCTCAGTGAGCTCTGGCCTCAGGTATTTGGTAAACTTGAGTCACTAAACTACAGTTGTAGAACTGATATTCTGCTGCATCAAGGGACAAGAAGAACACTGGACAAGTCACTCTCCCAGAGTGTCTCTGCCCCAACATGTGCCTCAAAAATCCAGTCACCTCTGACCACCTTTGATGCTTGGACTACAAGCAGAAAAGCATTTTACAGAAAACCAGCATTGTGAACTTTCAGGGGAGAGAATGACTTGTTTGAACTGGAGTTAGTTAGATCCTGCAGTAGCTCTATGGATCACATGGGATCTTGAAGTATGACAGGGTTAGACCAGAAGAGAGAAAACATGAGCAAAGCCCAGCAGCAGGGATATCTGGAGCCCAGAGGGAGTGAAATAGTGGTGCAGAGTAAAACTATTCAGGAGAAACCAGAGCAATGGGAATCACCACCAGGGGGTACGAAGCTGCTAAAGACAATTGGGGCATCTCTGTTGTAGTAGCTCTGGTGTCTATTAATTACTTAAACATTGTTCCTACCTGACTATTATCTATGATATCTCCTTCTATGAGATTCTTTGATGATATAGGTTAGCAAATGGGTGCTGACTCTCTGTTCCCTGCTAGAGGCTGGAGGAGAAGACTCACAAACCTACCAGACACTAAGGTTGTGCGTTAAATGACTTCTGTCCCTCTTCTTACCCAGCCCATCTTCCTGTTTGAGTTTTCTCTTGCTCTCTAACAACATTTAATGACAAAACAAAACCAGCTGAGTATGGTGGTGACTGCCTGTAAACCTAGCCTTCAGGAGGCTGAGGCAGGAGGTTCATTTTGAGTTCAAGGCCAGTGTGGTCTACATAGTAAGCTCAAAGCCAACCTGAGCTACATAGAGAGATGCTGTCTCAAAACACAAACAAAACCAAAAAGACAATACTGACCCACTTATTTCTCACGCTTCTATCCTGCCCCACATTGTGTCAGCAGCCCATTGCTAGGTGCACCAGGCAGCTGGCTGGGTGGTGCTGGAAGGAAGGCTTTCTGCTGTGACTGGCACCTCAGGGCTTCTCTGAGTGGCTTTTCCTCCTGGTGTGCTTTCTCCTCACAGGCTGGTTTTAGGTGGTTAGACTTTCCCCATGGCTCCCGGCTTCCCAAAAGGAGGCTGAAGCTTCCTTACGAAGGTCTGACTTTGAGAACTTCAGGAAGTGATTTCTACAACATCCTGTTGATCAGCCTGATAAAATAGATCTCTTACCAGAATGGGAGGAAGCACAAAAGAGGATTCTGAGGGTCGGCTGCTACTTTTGAGGACAATCTTCTCCATCCCTGCATTATTCCCTGGCTGCTGGCAAGTTGCTGAAACAATAGCAGCAGCAGCCAAACAGACTGGGAGCCACACCCATCCCCTTGCGGGGAGCTAGAACTTCCTGAACGCATCCTCGCCCTCTTGAGCAGCTGGCAGGTCTGCTTGCTGGACCCTTTACTCCTTTGGTCGCTGCGGTTTCTCATGTGCGAGTCTTTCTCGCCTCAGGGTTGGGGCTCCCTTGTTCCCTCCTGTGCCGAGCTAGATCTTGAGGTAAGCTAATGAATTCTGAAGGAGTCAGATTTGTATAAAATTCATGCATTCATTTTTCCAGAGCACGAACTAGAGGTGAACAAAGTCTCTTGGATTTGGAGCCCCTGCCATGGGGCTGACATTATTAGTAATAGGAATAGCAAGGGCATGTTAACAATAGCAACGGTATCTGTTATGAATTCTTTCTCTACCGGACATGCTAACTGTTTATAGTTTGTAAATTGTACAGTGTTTACATACATTGTGTTCTTTCATCTTCCTAAGGACCATGTAGAGACAAGTGATTACTGTTCCCTCTTTACAGGAGAAGAAACCAAGACTTTAAAGAGATAATGTAATTTTCCCAGACCCCAGAGTGGGTTAGTAACAGAGCCAGTGTCCGTGCCCAGAATTATGTGACTCTGAAGCGGGGCCATGATTGCTCTTCTGCCACTAGCTACCAATGCCAGATGCTGATCCAGTCATCCTGACAGCATCATAATGCTACCAAACGAAGGGACTAGATTAGCAAACGTAAGAAGAATATGTGTGTGTGTGTGTGTGTGTGTGTGTGTGTGTGTATGTGTTCATACACAGCTGTATCAGGATGCCCAGTAACCCTAATGTTCTAAAGCAGTGGTTCCCAAAGTGGTCCACAAGCTGAAACTATTTCACTCAAAATACGTAACAGAGGGCTGGGGAGTTAGCTCAGTGGTTCCGGCGCCTGTCTTGCAAGCACAAGGGCCTGGGTTTGATCCCCCGGTAACCACATACAATACTGGGCCTGGAGACTCAGGCCCAGCAGCAATCAGTACCACATACCACAGTGTCAGGCGTGGTGGCTCATGCCTGTAATCCCAGCACTCGGGAGGCAGAGGCAGGAGGATTGCTGTGATGTGAGTTTGAGGCTGAGCTCAGGGCCAGCCTGAACTATAAAGCGAGACCCTGTCTCAAAAAAAAAAAGTAACAGATTTATTGCTTTTTTCATTCCCATTCTCGCATGAGTTCTAGAGGTTTTGGCAGGTAATATAACAACACACTTGATATAGCAGGCTATGTGGAAATCAAGCTGATTTCTAACCAGAGACTGAAAATACTTTGAAAAGTAGAAAACAATCCCAGGCTTTTCACTGTGTTTTGTTGTTTCTTAATATGTAGTTATTTTTACAGCACTGTTAGTCATGTCAACAAATAATGGTTTTGTTGTTATTTTGATGAAATAATAAATATTTTATATTTTTCCATTTTAATTGCTAATATGCAGATTATTCCAAGGTATAGTTCACAAGAAACAAAAGCTTGCTGGAATCCTGAATAGTGTGAAGATATGAAAAGGACTCTGGGACCAGAGAATTTGAGTTACTGCTAAAATGTGTTGGCAACTCAGAGGGAAAGAGAATTGAAATCTGAAGGTGTAAAGTCTTTTCCTTGAGTTTTTGTTAACATTTTCAAAGATCCAGATTAGGTGAAATAAGATTCTCTTGGAGAGTGCTGAAAGGGGAGACCTCTTTGGAACCACAAAGAATGTAGCAAAGTGTGTCAAGGAGCTTGGGGGGGGGAGTCCTAGGAACTGAACACAGGGCCTTCTGCTTATGATAGCAAGGGCTGGACCATTGAGTTACACCCCAGCTCTAGGCAGTGCTTTTCATCTTTACCACACCTGCAGTCCAAATCCCTTGCAGTTCAAGTGGGAAATGTGCTTTGCAAATGGTGTCCTGTGGCAGTGGCAGTGTGGATGGAGACTTTCATTTGCCCTGGAGTCGGCGCTTCAGGAGACATTGGCTGGGTGGACGCTTTGTGCCCTGATCTGGGCTCTGGGCTGTTCTCCAAATACCCAATATCTACACTTGGATTTGGCCCTAATCAAAAATGTGTCCAAAGCACAGGCTGCTCGTCATCCTGGTTCTCTAGTGTGGCTCCCTCACTTTACCCCGCTCTCTAACTGATGAAGGATGAAGGCTTGCGAGCCAGATGCTGTACACAAGGAAATACATGGCTTCTTCACTGGTGAACAAACTCCTGGACTTTACCACCAGCCCCTACATCTGGGATTACCAGTCCCACTCAGCAGCGTCACCCACTTAGTTCTGCCTAAAACTTCATGTGAGTGTGAAGATGTGAACAGGATATGTTCATAAGTGGCCTGGTCTACACAGGCCTGGGCACCATGACCTTCAGTTTGAGGAGCAGAAGAGACCTGCAGACTGGGAACAAGGCCCGGGCTAAGAAGTGACGTTGGCTAACAGGTTTGTTGTACAAGAGAACACAGCCCTGAGAGCCGGGCTCCTGACCCTGAGAAAGGTGAGTTTGGAAGAAAAGCTTCAGAGCCTGAATCCAGAAAGGAGGGAATCACTCCTCCCCTTTTAGGAAGAGCCTCTTTCTTCAGCTGCTATTTCCTACTCTTCTTGTTTCTTCTCTTTCCTACTTTCTGTTTTCACTGTTTGCTCTTCAAACACCTTTGCTTCCTTTCCTTGGCTTTCTTCTCCGAAGCCATGGGTTTGACTTTGTCCTGCTGGGGACCTAAGCAGTGAAAGTGCTATTGAGTCACTTCTGGGTGTAGAGAGTGATACGGTGAGGTGGGGGAGGTGGGGAGCTGAGTTAGCCAAGTGCCTTCGGCTTCAGAAAGAGAGAAGCATATGAGTCTCATCATGTATAGACTTTCTTTAATTAGTGTAATGATGCTATCTTTACATGACTCCAACCACGGAGATGAATGCATCTTAACATTTATTGTCACAACAGTCACACATAGAGTTGCTGACAATGCTTGTCAGAAAGGCTACCATGACTTCCCTGCACCTCTAACAGGGAATCCCTGTTAGAGACAGACTGACATGAGTGATATTCAAGGCAAAAGAGCTATCCCAGGCCCTCTCCAGTTACACCAAAAGGGCACATCTGTCCAATTATGGGAAAGATGGTCTGTGTTGATTTTTATCTATCTGCAGGATTTGCCTGCAAGCTAAAATGACTTTTGGTAAGTTGCTTTCTCCAACCAAGAGCCATGGAGCCTTAAGTTTCTTTCTTTTTTAATTGAACCTTACTCCAGCAATAAATCACATTTTATTGAGCTCCACTGGCCCCTTCTGAATGAGCTGGCTGGGTCAGTTTGTGAGCAGAGTTAGAGCATTCATTCATACATTCATTTCTGGAACATACAGAAAGAGGGGAGAGGGAGTGAGAGTTCTGCAGGGGGGTGTGGGGAGGGCACTGCTACATCTGGTTGGAAGGGCCTATTTTTAACAATTAGAGTCTTTCAGATAGACTTCTCTGCTTTACAACAACTAATTCCTAGAATGGAAGAGAGGAGAAGCAAAGAAAAAGATCCAGGCACCGATGGTGAACCTATGGTACGCACACTGCAGAGGGCTCTTTATCATCACAGAAAGCTCTAAAAGGTTTGCCATCACTGGCCTATGGGCACCACAGCATCAGCTTACTGCTCAAAATAGCGGGGGAGAGGGCCGGGAAGTTAGCTCAGTGGTTCCGGCGCCTGTCTTGCAAGCGCAAGGACCTGGGTTCGATTCCCCGGTAACCACATAACAATACTGGGTGTGGAGACTCACGCCCAGCAGCAACCAGTACCACATACCACAGTGCCGGGCGTGGTGGCTCACGCCTGTCATCCCAGCACTCGGGAGGCAGAGGCAGGAGGATTGTGATGTGAGTTTGAGGCTGAGCTCAGGGCCAGCCTGAACCACAAAGCG
>PVIR01003672.1:0-24744 GCA_004026965.1 Petromus typicus | reverse complement strand
TAGCGGGGGAGAAATGCCTGCTTCCAGGGCTTTGTCTTCTAGAATGTGGCAGAAAGAAGCCCAGGCCTGAGACTCAGTTTTGCTTCCGTTACTAAAACAGACCCCAGAAGGCCCCTGAGAAGCTGGCTTGCTCTTCAAGGCCACAGGACAGATCAGAGCAGGAAAGAGAAGTCTTGGATAACTTTTGGAGAAAAGTGCAGGGCCCCTTCAGTGCCACTCTGCATGTTAGACTGGTGATTTGTGTCTTAGATTGGACAGAGGACTCTCTAGGTCTTGGTTTGGGGCCAGAAGAACAGCGGGAGGCGGTGCTTGGCCTGCCATTTCAACAGGTGCTTTACTCACTCACTGGGAACCTAAAGATGGTGGGGGTGGGGGGAGGCACAGGACTCCATAGTTAGCTCAGAGCTGATGAAGAAACCACTTTCTTAGAGCCCAGACTCTGATTCTAAAATGTTGGGCATCCTGCCTGTCTGGACTTGTGAGGCATTGCAGGGTTTACCCAGGAAATATACCCAACCATACTGGGAGGGGGTGGCCCCTGAAAATCATGTTAGACGCACTGTAGAGCGATTGTTACAGCAGGAGAGCCCCATGGGCCCCAGCTGTGCTAATGCAGCCTGGAAGGCCAAGGAACAG
Source organism: Petromus typicus (assembly GCA_004026965.1). NCBI lineage: Eukaryota > Metazoa > Chordata > Mammalia > Rodentia > Petromuridae > Petromus > Petromus typicus. The sequence continues at coordinate 24,108 of PVIR01003672.1, read as the reverse complement.
ACCCCCCTCCTCCCTTCACTGCCACAGGAACCAGCCTTAGACCTGCTCGCTCAGGCCTCAAGGCTCTTACCACATTGTAAACTATACATTTGCAAATCTCACAGCTAATCCACAGTACAGCCTGCGTGCAATCCAATATGGGTCTCCGAGCCCAGAGGCACCCTCGTGGTACAGGCAGACCCCGTCTTAAGCCTCATACTGAAAAGTACAGCCAGTTAGCCAGACTGCAAAATATGTAACTTGAAGTCCCCATGCCATGAGAACCATGTCTCTGGAATTTCCTGGCTTCGGGAGGGCTGGCGTTCAGTTTCTAACCTTTGCTTTCTGTTGGTTGAGCTCTTGCATTTTATTCCTGGGGTCCTTTCTGGATTTAGTAGGGATGTGAGGGGGCAGGGAGAAAGGAATGAAGCGGGAGAAAAGTGGGGAGCCAGACAGAGGTCCACATGGATACCCCAGCAAATGGTGAAGTCACAGAATGCTCAGGCAGACATGAGGCTGCAAAGAGCCCTTTCTGTCCCCTCCTCACACTGCTGAGGGTTTCCACAGCCCAACTGCGCCGAAAGCAGGATAGCTGGGACCTCGGGCGAAAACACCGAGACTCTGGGGTCAGAAAATAGTACTTCCTTCTGAAGAGCCCCAGAAAATTACTGCAGTCCTCCAAGTTACAACTTTCTCCTCGGTGAAAGGGTAATGCCACCTCACTGTGGATTGTGAGGATCGAAGTAAAGACATGGACAGGAGCAGACTCTTGGAAGCCAGTCTGGAATCCATAACTGGATTTAGAAGTGCCTCCTCTTCAGTGAGTGTGTGCACAAATAAAAACATTTATTGATCAGCTGCAGGGCTTGGGCACATGAGTGACACTGGGAGCAGTAGAAAGGGGTCTGTGCGTACAAAATTAAGTACCAGTGACACTCAAAGATAACTAACAGGCCAAGCCATCTTTTAGCAAGAATCAATAGATGTTAAGAACAGCTCAAAGGAAAGAAGAATGAGTGATAAATAATGGATGAGAGATTCCTTCAGAGAGAAAAGACACTTTGACAGTGCTCCTGGTGTTCTCTTTGGCATCCTGGAAAGAGTTCTTGCCCCCACAAAAGCCTGGCAGAATGTGTCTGACTGAGAATAGCCACAGGATGTTTAATCTTCCTGCCTAAACTATTTGAGAAAACATTTCTAGATTCAACCAGCTTCAGGGAAAGGGGGCATCTCTTACCTAACAATGTGTCTTTACTGCCTAGGTCCGTAAGGCCTGACGGACAAGGCCCAGGGCCTTTACCCTTCTGAGCATGCTCCATTTTTTAAAAACAATTATTGAATGTCATCATATGATTCAGTTTCTTGGCTCCTGCCTTTAACAGCATGAGATCGCCTGAGGGAATTTCTTGTTGATAGCTGAGGCCTTCAGATGGAGCCCAAAGTCACATGTACTGTCCTCCTTGAAGCCCCGGGGTTCAAGCGGCAGTCACTAGGGAGGGTTTGAGTTACAACTGCAGAATGCAGATGACATTTTAAAAACATCCAGGCAGTACTGCTCTTGCCTGAAGAACTTCTTCTGGCAGGTTCTTGTGTGAATATTAGGGAACAAGGGTTCCCGACCTGCAGAGCCGCTTCCAACCTGAGTCATTTCTGAAGGTCGAGCCACGCCAAAGGTCTTAATGAAGCCACGTGAGAAGCAAGAGGAGCCCACTGGGCTTTTAGGGTGGGAGTGGCATTTCTGTGGAGAGTGGAGCATTAGGTATTACAGCAGAGATAAACATAAAGATATACCTGCAGAGGCAAAAGACTAGCAGGAATTACAGGAGTGTGTTTATAGGGCTTTCTTTGTGAAAATGACATGATGAGCTATTTCTCTTTTTTATTTATACTTTTATGTGTTGAAAATGATAATTAGGCAAATCCTTAAGAACTGTTAACTTTAAAATAACACAAAAGTTCGGTACGGTAATGAATACCCATAATTCTAGGACTCTGGGAGGCTGAGGCAGAAGGATTACAACACTGAATCCAGCCTGGGCAAATTAGCAACTTATGCAAGACCCTGTCTCAAAATTTAAAAAAAACTTTTTTTAAAGACTTAGAATGCAGCTAGTTCATGGGTCCAATTCAGTACCACAGAAACAAACATACAAATCAGTGTCCTTTTGTACATTAGCTATGGAAACTGTGTTATCTTTTTAAGTTTTGGTTTTCCCATCTGTAAATTGAAAAGAACTGCCAACTTCAGAGGACTGTCGTGAGAAACAAATGAAGTGAACCAGATAAGGAAATCTGAGGAGAGCCTGAGAGCTGGAAAATCTCAATCAATTCTAGTTGTTATCATCATCATCATCATCATGAATGTGCCTTCATTTCTTGGAATTTAAAAAAAATAGGAAGAGGAGTTGATGCCATCACTCCCGGGTGGCAAAGAGAGAATAAAACAGCAGCTCCAGGAGAACAAGCCACGTCCAGCATGCCAAATGGTTCCAAACGTCATAGAAGAAATGTGAGAAACAGCCCCTCACACGGAGAGCCCCTGTGTGACCTTTATCGTGAAGAGTTGGTTTGGTTAGGCATGTGTACTTCTGCTCCTGATGTCAATGGTCATGTCTTTCTTTCTCATGAGGGGACTGAGCTGGGACTGGGATACCCTAAGAAGGGCGGAGCAGAGCCATCCCACCAGAATGTGGCTGGAGGGAAGGAAGAAGCTTGCTTGGGTCTGGACCATGTCCGGCAGGGATGGGTACGAAGGTGTAGAAGCAGGTCCTCATTGTCCCGGGAAGGGGAGCTGTGGAAAACAGCGGCTTCTGCCTCAAGAACCTGCAGAAACGGTAGTAGAGACCACTAGTTATCTCCAAGGACACATCCCTTCTCTTGCTCTCACCACAGATCCCTGAATTTTAACTGGGCCCTGGATTTATCCAGTTTCTGGATCATGACTCCAGAAGGGCAGAGGACAATCTCCCTTCTTCTTTGATGCCTTCCCATTGCTGGACTGTAGACATGATGGCAGGAGAGCTGGAGTAACACTCCCAGATCTCTGAAGGGAGGCTGTGTACTGAGAACCACAGAGCAACAGGAGAGCAGAAGAGGGCACTCCAGGGTACAAAGTTGCCCAATAGCCACACTGTGCTCAGCTGACGGACAGAGAGGAATAAATCCTACCTTGTTTAAGACATTCGTAATTTGGTCTGTGCTATGGGAGCCAGATCTATATTTTACCTAATATGATGAACAAAATGAATAAAGGACAAGAAACTGGATTTAGAAGAAGGAAGTTGAAAGGTGGAGGTGGCTAGAGGGAGTCTCTTTGCAAAAGTCTAATATTGGAAAGGCCATTGGGCTGAGAACAAGGCACTGGCTAAAACATTTTGAGATGGAGCCCTTGTCCTCCCAGTAGGGTTAGAACAGCCTTTCTTCTATTAAGGAGAACTTCCACTCAGAGTCTGAAGGTCAAGGGTAGCTCTTCTTCCTTGAGTTGCATTATCTAACACCCTTGTACCAGGTTTTAGAGCCAGGAGTGCTGGAACCAGTGGATAAGAAAAGCAAAGTTGAATTGCTTCCTCGTGGACATTCATTTCCAGAGCAAACTTCCACCTCACACTGTGCCTAGTACTTGGGGACACTTAGCCTCCTGGGAAGCTGGAAACTTATTGTTTTCCTCTTGAAGCAGACAGAGCTGTTTGAGTATGAAGCAGTGAGTGGGAACAGCTAGAGTTAGCAAAGTCCGAGGGAAATCCAGTAGAGCTATGTTTTATTTATATGGGTTATTGCAAGTCACTTAAAATTCCATGGGACCTCAATTTCTCCAAGTACCTCCCTGAAAAGGACATTGCAAGGATAACCAATTATGTGTGTGAATTACCTGTCCTATTCTTCCTAATATACGGTGATAACTTTTATTATAAGAAGAAAGCTCATTGAGGGCTGAGAAGGGGCTGTAAGTGATGAGGCCTAATGTGGTTGCAATGGATAGGCAGAGAGATGAGCAGGGCAGGTGCTGCAGGCAGCGGTCTTCCACAGGCCTGGGCAGGAAGCAGGAGCGACCTGCCACATCAGGGGGTGACTGCCACATCAGGGGGTGACAGGGAAGAAAAGCAGGACTGAGGCTGGCAGATGGAAGGCTACGTGGGAGCGCTAGGACTTGAGGTAGCAGAGAGAAGAGACCTGGGGAAGGTTCTAGAGTGGATGCAGGTCATGAGCTGTTTGGATTACAGCTGCCCCCCAGCTACCAAGTCTTCTAGGAGGATTCAGGTGGTGGTATTATTTCATGGTATTTCTGGGAAGGCACCGTAAAGGGCAACTGCCATTTCCCTTTCAAAGGAGGCTTATTTCACCAGACCCTGAAAGATGGGGTCAAAGCTGCCACCATAATTACTGATGTATAAACCAACCTATTCAAACACCCTATGACTATCTTCAAGACATCTCTGACAAAAGTGACCTCTAGGAAAACCAAAGTCTACAAAATTACTGTGTTTTTTTTTTAAATTATCTTTATTGGTACATTAAATATACACATCATGATTGCACTCCATAATGGGGATTTGTACCAGTATAAGACACAACTTAATTCTCATTTTTTCCCATAGCCCCACCCACCCTACCACCCCCCCCATATATATAAAATTTGTTTCCTTACTTTTTTGTTACAATCTCAAAAAATTACTGTGTTTTAAACCATGAAATCAGCGTTTGTGCTAACAATGGCTGACTGCTCAGCTACACAGTTTAAAAAAATATATAACAGAAATGTGTGTTTAGCAGGTTCTACAGGAGTATGCCTATGTCTGAGAGCTATTTTATGGTCCAGCATTATCTGAAACAATGTCAGACGATTTGACTCTCAAAGATAGCAATGTGAACCAGATTCATAATAAAGAAGAGAACCATGCTTTCTACTTACTTTTTATTTGGCACTCTCTGAATAGTATGAAAACATACTGCTGAAAAGAGGAATCTAATGAGGAATCTGAGGATATTGTGGCTATTGCTATAGTATTTAGCTTACACTGCAGTATTTTGCAGATGCACGTGTGGTGGTGATTCCGGTTTCCTTTTTATGGGTGTATTTTATTTCCCTCAATTAGATTCTAATAGCACTGGAGAAAATATACACATTTTCTATTTCTTTTGAATTCACCCACTAGTACTTAATGGTAAGTCCTTCATTTACCCTGTGCAGCGTTAGCCAGCAAATGCTCTTAGTTAGAAAAATGCAAAACAAAATCCAAAGCCCACAGGATGAAGCACACCAGCATTTGTTTGTTAGCTCCCACAGCAAGAAACGGAGATGTGGGCAGGCGTGGTCAGTTAGACTACACGAAGGCCTCATGTGCATCCTGATTTTCGGCTACATCAAACTCAGCCTGTGGATTTTTTTACTTTGGATGCTGCACATCCAAATGCAAAAGTGCCATTTCCCCTCGATCTGCTTTCAGGAATGAAGCCCTTATTCAGGAGTTCCAGCTTATTGTTCCTCAGGTTACATTGTGTAGGACTGGGTCACTCACCGCGGCCTGAGCCGCCATTTTGAAACCCTGTGATAGGAAGTAGGTCCATTGACAGGAACACAATGGAGGCGATTAAAATTGGAGAGGCCATCAAGCATCTCCTGCCTTTCCTTTGTGCAGAAGACAAAAAATTCTAATAGGAAGTGAGTGATAGCAGTGGATAAAAACAAATTTCAGAAGTTGTAGGGTGAGAAGATAGGTTGGGAATTATGGAAATCGAGTGCCTAGTTTAAAAAATCCCTCAAAACTCTCCATATCTGAAAAATTATAAGTAAAATGACCAGACAGAGCAATTCAAGCTGGTCCTGTAGCAAGTGCAGTTTACCACTCAGTTATGTAAACTGACCATGGCAACTGTAGAAAACTGTGTCCATTCTGGTCCCCCTTGAGATGCTGGCTAGTGTACATACGTATCCTATTACTGTCTGGTCCACAAAGACCTGGGGGAGTTTGCAGCCAGACTTGCTTACCAAGGAAATTGGTAATAGTACATTATTTGTCAAGATAGAGAGAAAATCATAATTTGCTTACATACATTATTATGTAATTGCACCTTCTTAGAAAGGAACAGAGTGGCTAATAATCTGACAAAGCCACAAGCTGAAAGATCAACCTCTCTTCCTCAGTAGATTCATACGATGTTGAGTGAGCCATCGGGACAGGAAGTATTGGAAGTCTGGCAAAAGAAAACCTAAATTATCTCTAAGTAACTGAAATTAATGGAATATAATTAATGTGTGATAGCTGATGTACTGTCTGTATGTGATATGGAATACTGACATATATATAGCATACATATAACACATGCTATAAAATATATAGCCCATTTATATGTAATATAGCCTATTGCATAGTATAAAATAGTATTTTAATTTATAGGAAATTTCTTACTTTTTATGCTACCTTTAAACATTAACTGTGCAATAATTCCAATAACGTAGATTGACGGTGTGATACATGGAAGCCATGCCAGAGGAAGTATATTGTCACAAGTGCAAACAGAATAGAAAAGGCATCTGTGAGGAGTAAAAGGACATTGTGTGTGTTTGGCTCCTGTAGATCGGAGGCTCATCTCCTTGTATTGTCTGGATTTTCTGGGACGTCACTCTCAAATGCAGAGTTTTCTTAGTGTTGTGTGCTCATAACAAGCTAAATCCTTAGGACAACTTTGATGCCTTTGTGGGGAACTAACTCCACAAAGCTGCCAAGCGCTCATTCCTCTTGAAGTATTTGGCCACTTCAGCATATGAGTTGTGGCTGCCCTAGCTGCCTTGTAGAGCAAAGGCGAATGGGTCTCAGGGACAGCAGAGGCTCCCCAGTCCTCCAGGCCTCCCAGCCCTCAGCCCCCCAGTGCTCCAGCCTGGCAAAGGAGACAGACCTGGTCCTCTTCCTTCCTCCCTCCTTCTGGGAAACTTGACACAGCCCTACCACCAAGGGGCAGAGATGATACAAGGAGGAATGCTGCTGTCAGCTCATGGAGCTTAGGAGAGACAGATTCTCAGGGCTAAACGCTGGTGGGCAGAAGGGCCTAGGTGTCGCATCCCTTTCCTCTCTTGGGATTGGCCACAGTGTCCCTCGGTTTTTCTCAAGAGTGACTTGCACCTCACTATTGACTCAAGCTGGTCACACTGCTTATGAGAGTGAAAATTACAAAGAAGTCACCATGCCTTCAGAGCTCAGGGTAATAATGAGTGAATATTGTTGCAGCAGAGTCTGTGACTCCCATTGAATTCCTGACACAGGTGAGCGCAGAGCCTGAGCCTGCCTCTGTTCCACATTTCCATCTGAAGGGCTGTGGGGCCTTTGTGGAGGTCACAGCACACTAGTCCTGTGCGCATTCCTTCTATGCCCATCCCTGCTCTCAGTCAGGGTACAAGAAGCCTTTTTCCATGGCCCTGGCTCTCATGCCTATTGAGGCACAGAGAAGAAGAATACTGAGTGACTGCATGTGCCCACGTGGATTCACAGCATAGCCTGCTTCATGGGCTTGAGGCCTGGCCATACAGGACTCTAAGCTTTGAGGAACCCCATAGGAAGATGGGCCAGTGTCTTCCCTGAGAATGGAAGTCTATTTAGGGTCCTGAGCTGACCTGGAGACTGTCTTTTCTATAGTTAGTCAAATTCAATGGAATTTGAAAGATTTTATCAATTATCAAGTATTTAAAGACACTCCACTTTGAACTCTCTCAGCCAGCTGCCTCTTGTGAATATCTTCTTTGTGAAATATCCTGATTTATCCCTAGGATCCATGGAGGCACCTGAGCTGCTGGCTTTGCGTCTGTGCCTGGGCTGTGTTGGGAGGGCAGAGGGCACCGAAAGCAGAGGTGTGACTGGCCACTCGTCTCAATGTGCTTCCATCTTTACACACACATTAGTGGATTGAAAAGCTGGTAGGAAAGTCTATATTTTATGAAAGTAGTCACATTAAATGCCCGTGGTCACTGGTATTTGGACCTCATTGTTGAAGAAGTGAGTTATTGAACTGTAATAACCAAAATGTACACTTTGAATTATGCTAAGAAAGGACAGCTTGTTCATTATTTCATTTATTTCTCAGAGTAACTTTATAAAGGGTGGAGGTCATCGTACCCACTTACCCACGAAGAGGCACAAGGAGGCCAACCAGCTGATGCCCAGTGTGGACAGCAGGGCATGGTGAAGCCATGTCCATCCCACCCGGAGGCTCCTGAGCCTGATCCTGCCCTGCAGTCTGGGTTGGAAGGAAGAAGTTAGTTGCGCCTTTCTGGGAAGGGGCATCCCATCATGCCAAGGGATATTTACAGGCTTATCATGGCCCTGGAACCTGGGGACCCACAAGATCTTCAAATGAGGTCTAAGTTTCATTTCACCACTTTCCAGTGATGTGGGAATCCTTCCTCCACTATGGGTGGATGGCTTACCATCCTTAGAGACAGTAAGATAAGGATCATCATGTTCATCTGCAACAGGAACAAACTGAAGCTCAGTGGTTCCGGCGCCTGTCTTGCAAGCGCAAGGACCCGGGTTCGATCCCCGGTAACCACATACAATACTGGGCGTAGAGACTCACACCCAGCAGCAATCAGCACCACATACCACAGGTACTGTGGGGAAGGAAAGCCTTGTCCAGGGCGGCCCACAGCTGGTGTCTGTGCCTGGCTCCCAGCAGGCCTTTCCCAGGGCTGCACTGTCAGAGGGGTCACCGCACAGACCCTGCACAGGGCCAGCCCCGGACCCTGGGGTGACAGCCTCTGCACTTTGCTTAGCCCCCACCTTCCCACACCTCACCGGTCCTGCTGCTGGGGATCTCCCTGACCCCACAGCAGGAGGCTGCCCCTCCTCATGGGGCTCAGCACAGACAGGGTGTTTCTCATTAATGGGATCAGAAGAGGCATCTCTGGAAGACAAAGAAAAAGTGGCTTGTCTGTCTGGGTTGCTCCCCTGGAAGCCCTCCAAAGGCATGTAAAATTGCTAAATTATCGAAACATTAATTAGATTGTTAAGCAAGACCAACGCTAATCCTTGAAGCATGTGGGACAGGCCTTTGGATGGATCTGGCCTAATAGCTTTAGGGCTTGGCTGGTGCTTCCTTTCCAGAGAGTTGCAATTTTGAAATGAACAGCTGAAAAAGAAGTAGGCAGTTAAGGAGAGACACCATCTGCCTCAGCCATGCCAGGCTTGGAAAGAGAACCTGGGCTTTCGCACCACGCTAGCTGGGGTGGGGCTGCTGGCCCTGCCACTCCTCTAACATCCCCAGCTTCCGTCCTGACCTTAGAAATGCTTGATAGCATCCTAGGATTCCAACTCCAGTGCAGACATTTAAGTCAGGCCCTGTAATTGTTGTAAGCATCTTGAAAAGGCCGGTTTCAGGTATTATATGTACCATCTCTTATACTGTAGAGTTTAAAGTCGGTTAGAAAACGCCCTTTATGTCCATTTTATTTTCTCACCACTCCCTCCATCCCAGAAAGTAACGAGATCTTTACAAGGTAATATGACCTAGAGATGGGCTCTTCTGCCGGGCCACTCGTGGGACGCTCCCCCCCCCTCATTAGCTCCAGAACCCACACAGGGCCTGGCACTAGGAACTGCTACGTGGAGAACAGGATGAACAAGACAGAACATACAGCTTTGATTCAAGACAGAGGAAAGAAATTCAAGAAATTAACCTTTCTTCTTTCCCGCTCTCAAAATCTCTCCCTCTATTTCTTAGATTAAAACTTCGGAAACACAAGACAAAGAGCTGAAGAATTTTTAAAGCTCTTTTTTTAAAACTTCAAAGAAATACCAATTGTGCAATTTAAATTAAATAATTTTAAAGTAGGTAAGTGTTAAGAATCACACACTGTGATGGTTTTCTTAAGACTGAAAGTAATTCCCATTCTTAAAATGAGAAAACAGGTTCAGAGAGGTGGCCTAGTTCCCAGGTATGATCAGATTGTGCACAAGGCAGGTTCTGAACCTGTGGGAAGTCAGTGTATCACCCCTCGCCTGGTCTGTCAGCTGCTGACCTCATACCCTTTCCACCTTCTCGCCTTTGTGTGGTTCCCACGGGTAGATCCCCCTCTGCTACACAGTGTGACCCCTGCTGGACCTCCAGTGACAACCCAAACCCCCTTTCTGCTCAACTGCCTCCCCTCATTCCCAAAGTTCTCTCCGCCTGCTTTTGTGACAGCACACAGAACTCGGGCTCCTCATATGTGAAGTTCCCTTCTCTACCTCCCCTTCTGGTCACTAAACTCCTTGGACCCCAGGACGATTTCTTGAGCATTCTCAGTGCCTACCCTCTCTCTCCATCTCTCTCTCCTATTCTTTTTCCCCTCTCTATATATTCACTCGACCTTAAACCCAGTTATAATGTTATGAGGAAGCACAGGCCATCATAGAGAGGCTACATGTTGGTGCTCTGAGGTCTCTAACTGGGGCTACTGTAATGTACCAGGTGAGACAGTATGGAGACTTGGACTTTGGTGGTGGTAGTAAAGATATCAGGGAATTCTGGATAAATTCTGAGGACAGAACTGAAAGACTGTGCAAGTAATTGAAAGATTTTTTTGAAAGGAGGAGGAGAGAAATGAAGGGAACAGAAAGGAAGAGAGAGAGGAGTCATAGATGACAGTTTGGCCTTTGGCTTAAGTACCAGAAGGATGGAGGTGCCATTCTGTGGGTCGATGAAGGTCAGAGGATGTGGACGGTGGGATGGAGAGTGGAACAAGGAACTCTTTTTTGGGCACAGTAACTTTGAGTCCCATATCCAAGGGGAGGGTCTTGTTTGCAGTTGGCTGTGTTAATTTAGAATGCAAAGGCCAGAGAGAGAAACTTGAGAGTCACCTGCTATGAAGAAAGATGAGGTCATAGAAGAAGTAAGTATGGGCAAGAGAGACGCAGTCTAAGGACCGTGCATGGATGTGTTCACATGCACAGCCTGAAAAGACAGGAAGGAACCAACACAGGTGTCTACCAGTGTGCAGCTGTAGTCAATTTGTTATAAGAAGAGGCCTCAACGCAGAAACCTGGAGGTCAGGTGAGGACAGAGTGACTGGCCATGCCGAAGGCAGCTGCAGGGCAAGTGAGAAGATGGGAAGGAGAAGTGGCCTGTGGATTTTCCAGTGTGGGGATCACTGATGAGCTCTACAAGAAAAGTTAGGATGGGGCCGGGGATTTAGCTCAGTGGTTCCAGTGCCTGTCTTGCAGGCACAAGGACCCAGGTTTGATCCCCCAGTTAACCACACACCATATTGGGTGAGGAGATTCACACCCAGCAGCAATCAGTACCACATACCACAGTGCCAGGCGTGGTGGCTCACGCCTGTAATTCCAGCACTCGGGAGGCAGAGGCAGGAGGATTGCTATGATGTGAGTTTGAGGCTGAGCTCAGGGCCAGCCTGAAATACAAAGCGAGACCATGTCTCAAAAAAAAAAAAAAAAAAAAAGTTTGGATGGCATGATAAGAATAATAAGTTGCCTAGAGTGAGTTCAGGAGGCAGCAAGAGAGCAGAGCAGGCATCTGGGGTAGCCCAGAAGTAGAGTGACAGCCAGAGGGGTGAGAGGGTCAAGAGAGAGCATTTTTAAGCAGAGGCAATATTATAACTCACTGATATGTGAGCATAAATGATCTAATGTCATGAGAACAAGTGGCTTGGCTGTGGATAAAAGCAGGGCCAGTTGCCCCGGTGACAGGAGAGAAAGCAGGGCACGGGCACAGGTCAGTGGGCATGGGCTGTCCCCTTAGACTGCGGAGTTGTCTCAGTGAAACAGGAAGTGACCCCTGCCTGGTGAACACAGCAGGGCGGTGTCTGGGAGGTGGAACAGCAGCTAGGCTGGAGATGGGCAGAACCGAGGGGTGAGTTAGTGGTCATGAAGGGAATGCGAACTTCATCCACGTTATTCTGGCTACACTCCATTGCTGAGGTGTAGAAAAGTTCCATTTTTAAAAAGATTAGGATTTTGCAAAGTGATACGATAGAGAAAAGGGCCGCAAGAGTTGAAAATGTGGGTGAAGAAGAGCTTATAATCATAGAACACAAAATCTAAGCTGGCAAAGGAGGAAAGGATATGCAAGGGTGATGGAGATTAGAAAGGGTAGCTGCTCCCAAACTGTAGGTCCCAGTGGGACTAAATCAGAGCTGGGGCTAGTCCCTTCCACAAGAATTAGATAAATGTTTCCCTTCTATGTGATACAGTCCCTCAATTATGCCAACAAAATAAAACCCCAGAAAGCTACTTTTACATCCATGTCTCAATTCCTTGGCCACTGTTCTTTCGAATGACCTTGTCCTCCAACTCTCCCACACATTCCTCCCATCTAACCCTCTCACACTCTTCATTTCCTCTTCGCACTCTGTAATCGTGCCTGCTGTATTGCATGGACTATGAGATCCAGGGGATTTGGGGAGCTGGTCACGACTGGGGACTTCTGGAGTCCCTACCTCTGCAGCTGCTTCCAGCTGAGCATTCCAACTGCCCTGCCCAGCCCGACATGTCCGGCCTGCCTTCTAATGTGCAGCTTGGCTGTTCTGTAAACTCTTGGAGGCATGTGTCTTCGGCTCACTCACAGCCGGAAGGACTAGATGTGTATCGGGAGAAACCAAAACACTGTTTGATTAATCGCCACCGCTGGTGAGCTGGAGAGTGATGGCTGGGTGCGAACTGTGGTTGTTATCTAAATGGAGTCTCCGGGATCCTGAGCAAATGGACCCCCTTCTATTTATAAACAACCCTGGGGGATGAGCAGCTCGGTTTACGTTTGGAAGGGGCCATCGCTCATTTTTATCCATCATACCTGCTTTTAGTGATATTACACATACAGCCTGCTTGGGTTAGAATCTCAACAACTCAAGAGGTTTATGTGCTTTTAACACCAATTTTGAGGGGCTCTGTGTACATTTCATCATGTGGAGGGAATGCTGCATCTGAAACTGTGTGAGCTGACTTCTCCCTCAGAACATCACGGAGACTCAGGATGAAGAGGAAGTGGATAAACCACCGTTGGCCCCACAATTGTGTGGTGAGCCTCGAGCCATCCATATGCTACCGGCGTAAAGAGGTGGAGTGAACCCAAGATAGTCAGCCTTGCTGTGGTGCACAAGGAAGTCCACTCCCTGAAGAGAGCCGTCAGCTTCTGCATCTCCTCAATAAACAGAGAGAGCCAGAGGAGATCTGCACAGAGCGGAAGATTTCAATTCTGTGCATGCAAATTATTTAACATCAGAGCTGCTTCTTTAAATTTTCTCAAGTTCTCCTTAGATGTGAATTATGTTTCAAATAGCCCTAGTGGAAGGGGAGGACAATTCTTACTGAAGGCCAGAGGTGACTTGATCAACATCATCTTGTACTGAGTCCCATGCTCACGAGCGCCATGAAATCAGGGCCAGATCCCAGCTACCAGTTTCCTAGTTCAGGAATCTCCCTGCTGAAACCCTTAACATGTCTCTCATCCATGCCAGGCTCTGTAGAGGTTGCCAAAGCCCCTTCCTCCCACTTCCTCCTAACAAGGAAGGAAAAGACTCCCAACAGTTTAGCAAAACAATCCAAGAAAGGGCAGGGACACTATGAAAACCTGGTTTAGATAAAACTTTCTCTAAAGAGGGAAAATGTGGGCTCAGCAGTTTCCAGTATTGTGCAAAGTATTATAAAAATTGCTAAACCAGGGGTGCCAGTCATGGCCCTCAGGGGTTTTACATCTGTGCTCAGTGCTTTTACTGATTCCCAGTGATTTGAACTGCTACTGTTCCCCAATATCTAGCTCCACTTTTGCCATTGTGTGATGTTAACTTTTGTGAGCCATGAGTTTCCCAGATCTAGGTGTTTCTAGGAAGGTATTTTTAGATGAGATGAACATTTAAGTCAGTTCAGTAAATCATTGCCCTCCATGGGAGAGGTGGGCCTTATTCAATCAGTTTAAGGCCTAAAGAAAACAAAGAGATTGACCTCTCCAAAACAAGGGCCAAGCCATCTTGCTGATATTGGGTTTACTAGCCTGTATAACTGTCTGAGCAATTCCACAAAGAAATTTTTTCTCTATATATACATATTCTATTTATTCAATTTCCCCAGAAAACCTTGACTCTTACTATCATTAGAGAAATTTTAACTAGCAAATAGCCATCCAAAATAAAGACTGCCTTTTTCAGCTTCTGTTGTAGCTACATGTGGGATGGAACTAAACTGACCAATGGGATGTAAGCAGAAGTTAAGTTTTAAGAGAAGTAGAGACTGTAACTTGTATTAGTCAACTTCCTATGAAATACCTAGGACAATAACTTATGGAGAAGATAAGTTTATTTTGGCTCACAGTTTTGCTGGTTCCAGTCTTGATTTGGTTCCTTGGACAGGAGCCTTGTGACTCAGCAAAGGAAAAAAGCAATAGGCCATGGTCCCATCATACCTTTCAAGAACACACCACCCACTGATCTAGCAATTTCCCATAAGGCTCCACCTCCTAAATATACCAGCCTCTCCCAACAGTACCACCCATGCCAGGGACTGTACCTTTAGAATACATGAGCCTTTGAAGACAGTTAACAGTCAAACCAAAGTGTAACCTAAATATTACAATGCCTTCTATCTTTTTCGGATTGATGAAATTATATTTTTAAAATGAAGAATTTTTAAAAATTCAAGTAGCCAGTTGAGTAGCTTTATTTTATTTTTGACAAAATATGAGTTTGATCTTTATATTTAATTGTTAAATTGAATGGCTTGAGAACTGCCCAAGGGATTAGTGAAACATCCAGGTATGCACCTGAGTGGGTCCTGGAGGCAGGACCTTAGGTACCTCTGCCTCTCTGACACTGTTCCCCCACTTTGAAGTGAGCAGCTTTACCCCACAAGCGCTTCCACCATGATAATCCTTCCTTGGAACAAGCCCATCATGGACTAAATCTCTTCCTTTTTGAGTTGCTGATGCTGGGCATTATGTGCTAGCAACAAGAAGATTGACCAATTCAAGACATTTTTTTCCAACATGACTTAGAGTTGAGGTGGATGTTTAGATTCTCTCACAAGTTAGTTGAAGAATGCTGAATCATGTACATATGTGGCATACACTGTCACAGTCATAGGGTGCTCATGATCAAGATTTTTCTGCCAATAAAAAATTTGTTTTCACATTTAAAAATGTTAGTGAAACCGATAAAAATGAGATGGGTAGTCCCTACCAGAGCCTTTCCTAATTCTGCGGTTTAAATGACTGTTGTATTAGAAAGGCAAAGTGTACCCACCTTACCTATGCTCCTAAGTGGCACACTGCCCACTCTTCAGCAGCCTGCCTTCTGGCTGGGTACCCCACATGACAGCAACCACACTCCGAGGTGACCAGGCAGCAGGACTGCCATCCACTCCAAATGACCAGGGCTACTCAAGCCAGTTATAATTCTCTTAAGACACAGAGAAATAACAAGCTAGCATTAAGGACAGAGGCCAAAATTTGTATAGCGGTTACAAGAGAGCTGATAGTCATGATAGGCCATATGCAGGACCAAGATAAAATAAATGTAAATGGGGAGTGTCATCATTTTGAAAGATTTAAAAATCATCTTGGGGAAAAAAAAAAACACTGGGAGTGGCTGCCACTTGATGCCCAGCTTAGTTGCCAACTTTAGTGTTGGACTGGGCTGTGACTTCCTTATCACCAGATTTGTCTGGATAGTTCCGTATTTCCTGCCAAGGAGCTGCTCCTGACTCTTTCTCCCAGATGTTGCTGGGAGTCAAGAGACAGAGTGTGAGCAGGCTACTCAGTAGCAAGGAGTGGAAGTGCTGGAAGCTGAGAGAGGCAAGCAGGCAGCACTAGTTTCAAAGGCTCCACAGGCACAAGGCATGGGTGTGGAGTACTGGCGCCCACAGGAGAGACTCCTTGGAGAGAGTGGTGGGAACCCCTGACATCCTCTCAGGAATATTAGGGGCAGACTAGAAGCAGCATGACTGACAAGTTGTCAGCGATGTTCATCTTGATCCACAGTGTAGAATCCGTGCCCTGAAATGCCTCTGTGCTGCTCCAAGACATTCAGACTATCCACTGCCGAACAGCCTCTTGCCAGCCATGTCTCCAAAAGCATGAACTGGGGTCCCTGGAGCCAAAGCCAACAGTCTAGGGCATTCCACAGATGAGGCAAGTTAGGGGTTTGGCAGACAACTCCAACTCTTCTTGTGTCCCCATTCTCAAGAGCCAAAGCAGCCCAAAACAACAAAAATCCCAAAACATAAGGGAGATCCTGGGCTATGATTGAGCTCTGCCATTGACAGGAGCCTTGCTTTACACTATCCGGTGACACGGATGGGGTGGAACTGAGTACCTAGAACTAAACTGTTTGTCATATTAGGACAGAAACTGAGAAGTGGAACTCTGGGCTAAAACCCTTTTGAGACCCTCTTTACAGCAGGCCATGTTCAGTAACTGTCCCCATTATAAATAACTCTCCATGAGGAACATATTGTTCTCAGTTTTTCTTTGTTTGGTTTTCTTGTTTTTTGTTTTTGATTTGATTTGATCTATTATGTGTGTGTGCATCTGTGTGTGTGTGTGTGTGTGTGTGTGTGTGTGTGTGCGTGTATGTGTGTGGTATGTGAATGTGGGTGTGGGTATAAATGCATATATAGATTTCTACCTTTAATTGCACAGTGTTCCTTTTTGTCACATTTTCCCACAATAATGGTTGCTTTCTGGGGTTATCAAATTCTGTTCAATAATTGCACTTAATCTTTGTTATATCTTCTCTTCTCATTTTTGTTTCTTTCCCTTTTCTCATAGCCCTTTTTCTTTTATGCAGACTTATAAGTATTAATCTGAATATTATTATTACTTAATTTTTCTACCCTATTGTATATCATTACTTTCTATCTTCCCCTATTACTAAAATAGTAGAGACCTTTTAAAACAAGTTCTTAATATGTGTTGATATGTGGTTTGCTTTTTAATTGTTGATGTTACTGATAGTTATTCTCTCCTCCCAAAGCAGCACTGGAAATTGAATCTAGTACCTGAACAGACTGAGCAGTACTCTCACGTGAGCACATCCTATACCTCAGGGCACATGACTAAAAGAAAATCAGTTACTAAAGAGAATCCTACACAGTACTGGTAGAGATATTCATCTAAACCTATCTGTAAACCTTAACATAGAAACCCAGTAATCATGAGAAAAGAAGGCAAGAGGATGTCTCCAAAAATTCATAGCTCCCCTAAAATGGATACCACAGTTATCAATATATATAAAATTTCAGAAAAATAATTATTAAAAACTAATAATTAAAATAACCGTTGAGAGTAAAGAAGAGACAAATATATAGCTGAATGAATCAATTAATAAAATGATCAATGAGGTCAAAGGAGATAATACTAAGCAGCTAAATAAATTAAAGAAGACAATGCAGGATATGAAAGACCACTTCAGTAAAAAGATTGAAGTTCTGAAAAAGAATTTAACAGAAATCTTAGAAATGAAAACTTCAATTAGCCAAATTTAAAACTGAGTTGAAAGTCTCAGCAGTAAGTGAGATGGACTAGATGAAAACTATCTGAATTGAAGACAAGGTGATTATTTTAGAACATCCAGACAGTCATAAAGAAAATAGAATGAAAAACCATGAACAGATTATTTATGATTATTTCAAAACAAATGACAGATTATTTATCAGGTAACTTAAAAGAACAAATATAAGACTCATTAGCCTTCAAAAAGATGAGGAATTACAGGTTAATGGGATGGAAAATCTATTCACTGAAATGATAGCAGAAAATTTCTCAAACCTCAAGAATGAGATGGATATCTAGATAATTTAGAACCCCAAGTAGATACAATCAGAAAAGCAACTGTTCATGACACACCAGTCAACTTGCCAAAAATTCAGAACAAAGAAAAGATATTTAAAACTGCTAGAGAGAAATACCAAATCACTTTTGAGGAAAAACCCATCAGAACAACAGCAGATTTCTGAATAGAAACTTAAGGCCAAGAGAGCGTAGAATGAGATACTTCGGGACCCAAAAGAATGTAATTGTCAATCCAGATTACTATCCTGCAAGGCTACCCTTCAAAATTGAAGAAGAAATAAAGATCTTCTAAGATAAGTCTAAACTAATGAAATTCATAACCACTAATTCATTCCAGAAAATGCTTAAAAGGGAATCCTAAAAAGCAAAGGCAACACCACCAACATGAAACAACAGAAAGAACAAATTACAGTGGGAAAGTAGATAATTGAATGAGAATTAGAAGTGAATCAAGCACAAGGAAAATAACAAAATGACAGGAGTAAATATATACCTTTTAATAGTGACACATAATGTAAACTGTCTTAACTCTAATTAAAAGTAGACTGCCAGACTAAATCTAAAACAAGACCTATCTATAAGTTGCCTTCAAGAAACACACCTCATCTGCAAAGACATACCCAAACTGACCGTGAAAGTTTGGAAAATGCTGCTCCAAAATCCAGAGCCAAAAGCAAGCAGTTGTAGCTATATTTGTATATTACAAAATAGACCTGAAACTAAAATTAGTCAGAAAACACAAAGAACATCACTGCACATTGGTAAAAGGAATAATTCTCCAAAAAGAGGTAACAATTGGAAACACATATTCCCCCAATATTAGTCCACCCAGTTTCATAAAACAGATACAACTTGCTAAAAAGGGATAGATAGACCCCAATAAAATCATAGTGGATGATTTGGCACCCTAGTCCTCCAGATAATGCAACCAGACAAAATATCAACATTATCAACAACAAACCATGAATGAAAGTACCATATAGAGAAAGTGGACTTCAGAGATCCACAGAAAGTTTCATCCAAGAACAGCAGAATATACACTGTTTTCAGAAACCTACCAAACTTTGTCCAAAATAACCATATTTTATGACACAAAGCAAATCTCAATACATAGAAAATATTGGAATAGTCTCGTGCACCTTATCACATCACACAAAAAGAAACCAGAAATCAGCAAATGCAACTACAGAAGCTACATGTGGCAGTTGGTAATATATTTTTGGATGATCAGTGGATTGTTGAAGAAATAAGAGAACAAATTTAATAATTTCTAGAATCAAACAATGTTGAAAATATACCATATGAGAATATGTGGAGCATCGTGAAAGCAATTCTAGGAGCCAAGTTGATGAGCATCTACATGAGAAAACCAGTAAAGACAAAGAAATAAATCTCAAATGGTATATCTCAAATTTCTACAAAAACAAGAACAAATCAAGCTCTCAACTAGTAGAAAGAAAGAAGTAACAAAGATCACCATGGAAATTAATCAAATAGAGACTAAAAGAATAATACAAAGGATTAATCAGAGTTGGTTCTTTGAAAACATAAGCAAGATTGATAAAGCCCTGGCCAAACTATCCAAAAGAGAGAGAGAAGATTTAAGTTAGAGGAATTAGAGATGAAAATGGAAATGGAAAAGAGAGCACTGTTGAATTCGAGGGGCTTTTTAGAAGCATTTTTGAAAACATGTATTTCAATAAATTTAAGAATGGATAGAAGAAATGAATAAATTCCTAGGTACATAGGACCTACCAAAACTGAACCAAGAAGATATTAAAAATCTAAACATGAATAATGAACAATGAGATTGAAGTAGTCATCAAACTTTTCCAATTAAAAAAAGCTCAGTAAAGCCAGGCACGATGGCTCACACCTGTAATCCTAGCACTCAGTAGGCTGAGATAAGATTTCTTTGAGTTCAAAGCTGAACAATACAGGGAGACTCTGTTTCAAAAAAAAAAAAAAAAAAAAAAAAAAAAAAAAAAAAAAAAAAAAAAAAAAAAAAAAAAAAAAAAAAAAAAAAAAAAAAAAAAAAAGAAGAAAGAAAAGAAAATCTCGATAAAAAGAAGACCGAATCATTTTATTGCTGAATTTTAGAAGATCTTTATAGAAGGACTAATGCTAGCACTCTTTCCATGAAATACAAAGGTAAAGAATGTTTACAAATTCATACTCTAAATCCAGAAGTACCCTGATCATAAAAATGGATAGGGATTCAGCAACAACAACAATACCAACAAATCAATATCCTTGAAGAATATAGATGCATAAATCTTTAATAAGATCCATGCAAACAGAATTCAACAACACATTTAACAGATCATACACTGGGCCAGGGATTTAGCTCAGTGGTTCCAGCATCGGTCTTACAAGCACAAGGACTCAGGTTCGATTCCCCGTAACCACATACAGCAACGCCAGGTGTGGTGACTCATGCCCACCAGTAATCAGTACCACATACCACAATGCTGAGGGTGGTGGCTCACATCTATAATCTCAGTACTCGGGAGGCAGAGGCAGGAGGATTGCTGAGTTCCAGGCTCCTCACCTGGGCTAACATGGTGAGCTCAGGGACAGCCTGAACTACACAGTGAGATTCTGTCTCAAAAAAAAAAAAATCATATACCATAATCAAGTTTGTTTCATCCTGATGATGCAAGGACAGGTCCATGTATGCTAAACAATTAATGCTATATATCACAAAGATGTAATCAAGGATAATAACCACATGATCAACTAATGATAAGTAATTAGGGAACCATTTGAACCCTCCCTTCTTCCTGTTGATTTGTCTTCCATTTTGTGAGATAATTTGTTCAGTTTATATTAGTAGTTTTTCTCAGCTCATTGAAAGAGAAGTTTTTTGTTAATATGATTCTTCTCTATAAAAGAGAATCTTTTTGTCAATGTCTTGTGTTCTTAGTAACTACTATGAAGGTTATGATAAACAGTATATTAACTATTGTTATTCTCTTAATTTGCTATGGAATTTTTTATTGTTTCATAAAATAAAAAATAAAGTCTAAGAGTGCCAAAAAATCACATGGTCATAGATGCAGAAAAGCCTAATCAAAATCTAACATCACTTCATGATTAAAAGAAAAATTGAATGAAATATAGAGGGATCTTTCTTTAATTAGATAAAAGATACGTGTGGCAATCCCATAGTCTATGTTATACTGAATGGATAAAAGCTGAAAATATTTCCTCTACAGTCAAGAACAGGACAAGACTACCCCCTCTTCTCACTCCCATTATTGAACAGTAGATACTTGAAATTTGAGCCAAACAATTGACAAGAGAAAGAAATAAAAGTGCTACCAATAGGAATGGAAGATGTTAAGGTATCCTTCTGTGAGGACAATCTGATTCTTTACCTAGAAAATTCACAAAACTCTACCAGAAGATTTTTAGTTCTGGTAAATAATTTCAATAACATGGCATGGCACAAAATCAACACCAAAAAATCAATAGCATTCCTATTCACCAAATAGTCAGTCAACTGAGAGAGAAAGTAGGACAACGAGTCCGTACACAATTGCTTTAAAAAGTAAAAAAAAAAAAAAAAAATCTAGGAATCAAACAACAAAGTAAATGAAAGACTTTTACAATAAAATTATACATCAAAGAAATCAATTAAAGAAGACATAAGAAAAGTGGGAAGGCCTCTTTTTTCCATGGGTCCATAGAACTATTATTGTTAAGAGTAACTATATTACCAAAAATAATCTACAGACTCACTATGATTCTTCCTAAAATACCAACACTCTTCACAGAACTAGGAAAAACATTTTAAAAATTCATATGGAAATAGAGAAGACCCAGAATAGCCCCAAAAAACCTGCGCAAAAGGAGCGAGTTTGGAAGTACCGTAACACCCAACCTCAAGTAGCACTAGAAAAGCTGTAGTAACAAAACAGCGTGCTGCAGACACAACAGACTTGTAGAGCAACAGAGCAAGTCACAGAAGACGGACAGACAAACCGATCCACCCACATCCATGTGGTTTTTTACAAAGGGGCCAAGAACATATGCTGCAGAAAGACAGCCTGCTTGCTTTACAAATGGTGCTAAGAAAACTAACCTCCACATACAGAAGATTGAAACTGGATCCTTATCTTTCACCCTGTACTAAAGTCAAATAAAAAAATAGATCAAGGATCTAGAAGTCAGATGCTAAAGATAGATGGACCAAAGATATATGGAAGAGGGTGTGCTTTCCTGGCCTCCTCAAGTCCTTGTAGTTTTCCTGTTCCTGGTCTATGTAAGCTCCAGTCCCAAGCAACAAACCTTCTACAACTGCATCGACTCTATGTGTTTCTTTTTGCAAAACTGTGCAGAAGCAACTGTCTGTCCTTTGTCTCTTGGTATTTGGCGACGCGGTCCTGGTGGAGACCAAGTTACCCATTCATGTATCATTGTCAGACTGATAAGTATTGACTCTCCACCTATGGATTTTTCACATAAGTCTTCTGAAAGAATGTCAAGGGGGCCGGGGATTTGGCTCAGTGGTTCTGGTACCTGTCTTGCAAGCGCAAGGGCCTGGGTTCGATCCCCAGTTAACTGGTGTGGTGGCTCACTCCTGTAATCCCAACACTTGGGAGGCAGAGGCAGGAGGATTGCTGTGATGTGAGTTTGAGGCTGAGCTCAAGGTCAGCCTGAACTACAAAGTGAGACCCTGTCTCAAAAAAAAAAAAAAAGGAACATCAAGAAAAAGAGGAGAAAAAACAATTTCCAGAAGAGCAGATATAAAACGTGACACAATAAAATCTGCCATCTTGTTGCCTGGAGAGGGTTCTCTAGGTGACATTTGTTTTGCTCTGGGCTTCTTTGGCATTAAAGGTTGGCTCAGAACAGCCCGTACCATGGGACAAATTGAGGACACAGAGAAGTGATGGTCCCCAAAGTTCACATTAAAATGTAGGGATTCTTCTTCAAACACCCCAGCAAATTCTGTCTCTCCTTGGTTGAATAAGACCCAAAGTTTCTGGCTGGTCAAAGTTCACAAGCAATGGCCTTGGTAGCTTCCTCTATCTGTCCTGAAGCCATCAAAGGCCTACAGGACCCACCATAGTAGGTCTCTATGCAGAAGCTGGTCTTTATTCTCTTGTTGAAATCCAACCCCTAGCCCAGCCCAGGCAGCATGAGCTCATTCTGCACCAACTGGGAGAATGAGAAAATGGTCTGTGAATTTTTCTTCTACTCTGACAAAATAAGAACAGAAAAAAGTGTGCCTCTGTAAGAGGGTTTTCTTTCAGCTTTTATTTGCACACGTTCTATGTAATTATGGTCAGCAAGAGGGCATTTTCCATGGCCACACTAGCAGTATTTTCCACACAAAGGTTTATGCTGGCGGGCAGCCTGCCCTGGAGGTATTTACTTGAGTGGTGGATAGAAAACCATCAGACCTATGACCAGCTAGACCCAAGTGAAATGTTTTCATTTGGACCTCTCCTATAACAGGGCAGATTATTTTAATTTCCCCTCCAACCTCTGTCTCTTTTCCTAGGTAAAGTGATTCAATATGGTGCAACCACCTTTATGCAATTGATTCTGGGATAACTGCCACATTGTAATGAATGTTCACATTTTAAAATGTCTCTTCCTAGCTTGCTAGATTTTAGGAGTTTCTTATCCAATTGTGTTAGCTTTCTGTCACTATAAGGAAATGTCTGAAACAATTAACTTAAAAAGAGAAAAGGTTTATTTTGCCTCAAGTTTCAGTGGTTTCAGTCCATGATTAATTGGCTGCATTGTTTTGGTCCTGTGGCAAGGCAGCATATCACAGCAGGAATATGTAATGAAGCCAACTTGCCCACATCATGAGTCAGTGAGCAAAAAGACTAAGGGGAAAGAGCTGGGTTCCCATAATTCCCTCTAAGGTCAAATTACCAAAGATCTAAAGGCCTCCCTCTAAATCCTAAACTCCTAAGCTCACCAACCTGCCAATAGCCATACCTTTAACACACAGAGGACATTCAACATCCAAATGATAGCACCAACATGATTTCTCACAACTCCATCTGCTTCTGTCTCTCTCCAGTTCAGCTTTTGTCTCGCAGGACCATCAAATGTAGGGTTCAATTCTTCCTCCAGTCCATTTTTCATGCTATGCCTCACATCCCAATGCAGAATGGCTGCCCCTTTCTTTTGGCTTCTTCTTTTTTTTTTTTTTTTTTTAGGTTTTTTGAGACAGGGTCTCGCTTTGTGGTTCAGGCTGGCCCTGAGCTCAGCCTCAAGCTCACATCACAATCCTCCTGCCTCTGCCTCCCGAGTGCTGGGATTACAGGCGTGAGCCACCACGCCCGGCACTGTGGTATGTGGTACTGGTTGCTGCTGGGTGTGGGTCTCCACACCCAG
>PVIR01003671.1:42164-86519 GCA_004026965.1 Petromus typicus | reverse complement strand
AAGACAACCTTTGGGGATGGATATTCCATTTGTAAATCATTCAGTCAACTTACAGATGCTTCAAGTAGAAGCCTTCCTTCAGTAAACAAATGTTCAGCATCATTATGATGTGCCAGTCACAGATGGAAGTCTTCAATGCAATGGTGAGAAGGTAAGTTATTACTCCTGTTCTTCAGAGTTATACTGTCCTGGAGAATAGGTAAGCAATAGAGAAATTACTAACTGTGGCATGAACTTTTTCATAAACCAATGACAGATTAAGTCTATTAGAAAGGTAACAACTGTGGGAGGCCACTCACAAATAATCCATCAAGAACTACAGGTGAAGTGACTAAACTGGAATAAAATGAAAAGAGTGACTAAGGGAAGAGAAGAACACATATTTGAAAAAGATGTTTCCTGGAAGTGGAGAAACATGGCTGGACTTTTGAGGACAGTTTGACTGTGCGAAGTCCACGATTCCCAAAGTGATAAGTGGAATCGATCCTCTTGGCATATTAGGGCTTTAAATATTATCCTTTGCCTCAACTGCTTCCCTACCCTGAGAACCCCATTCTGTGATGTTTAGATTATACGTTTCCTGAGTGCTTACTTAATAGTGCATCTAGCCACATCAGAACGCTAAAATTATGCACCCTTTCGATTTGAACTCTGGAAATGATGGATCCATCTGAAATCTCATCTAAAGGTATTGGTTATGGCACTCCATACTCTTTTCCAAGAAGACACACCCTCCAGGGATACTGGTAAGTCATTAGTATTAAAGATACAGTATCTACTCAAAGTTTGTTATGTTTCAATATAAAATACTCCTAATCCATGCTCCATCAATTCCATTAATATTTCACTTCCTTTGGCAAGCAGCAAAGGCCTGGCTGCATCTTGTTGGGAATACGTTGCTGTTAAGGTTTGAATAGGAACATGCGCTGAAATATACACGGTGTGCTTTGCTAGTGGCAAATGCAGCATTTGTACCATTTCTTTCAGTCTGTGAACTTGAGTGCTGTCTCCAGGGTATGGGGTCATGTTCAGACTTAGATCTGAAGTTTCAATTCTGCAAATGCTTCTTAGCTTGGTGTATCCTCACTTTCTCTTGAGAGCACTGGAGGGATCATGCAACATCATATTTACAGAAGGAAAATCTGCAAGGCATATTTATAAATAAAGTTATAAGTTAATGACGCTTTTGTAGAAAATTATGCTGTGCACTGCATTATTATTAGTAATCACTTGGAAATTTTTAAGAATCACTAATTCCATGGACGTCTTCTACATAAGGTCAATATAAAGAGGAGTACCTCTTTTTATTGAAATCTACAAGGAATTCCTAAAGTTACCAGAATTTGGTGATGCAGATTTTTCCCAACAGGTCCATGTTTTGCTTTCTGAGCTTCCCGTTTTACACAATAGAATAAAAGCTCTGTAAGAAGGCTAACTGGAGGTGTCCTGGATTGTCAATTTCTCTACTTCTGTTAAGGATAGAACTGAGGATTTCCAAAATTATGCAGGCACCAGAAATACTACTATCTATTTGATACCAATAGATTTTTCTTCTAAAATGAATAGCACCTTAACTCTGATTATTGACCCAAATATTTTACAGGCTTATGATAAATTATATATTTATTTTCTTCTTACTTTCTTTTCATTCTGATGTTCATAAATTCTCTTTCTTAAAAGAAACAGCCTCAGATTGTAACAAAAAAGTAAGGAAACAAATTTTATATATATGGGGGGGTGGTAGGGTGGGTGGGGCTATGGGAAAAAAATGAGAATTAAGTTGTGTCTTATACTGGTACAAATCCCCATTATGGAGTGCAATCATGATGTGTATATTTAATGTACCAATAAAGATAATTTAAAAAAAAAAAAAAAGAAACAGCCTCAGAAGAAATTTAGAAGTGTAGCACTGAAAATTAACTTTATTCAGACTTAAAAGTACTTTAAATCAATAACAAACCTGAGGCAGTTTGCTCATTTCTTACCTTCCTAAGTGGGAAGGAAACACCTGTTTCAAATTCAACAATAATTTGTATAATGAATTTTCATTTAATTTAGACTAGAGCATTAGTTGATTTCCCTTTTACCCCTGAATGTAAAAATCCTTGGAACTTCTAGAGTTATTTTCATTGGTAAAATTCATCAGGGAAGTGTTTTTGCCACAGAGCTATATAAAGTAACTTTTATTCTTTTCCTCCCTTTTATCCCTGTGACTCAATAGAAAAATATATCTAAGATCAGTACTTCTGACACATATAAACAAAGATAAACAAAATAGAATTTAAGTATAATATTTTCTTGATCTCTATACTGCTAAAAATGTTTGCTTTTTAAAAGAAGAACTTAATAATGTCATTCGATAGCTAAATATTATTTTGTAGATGATCTGCATTATGTTCAGGGGTAAAAGCAATCTCTTTTATTGCTAAGTGGAAAAAAGATCTCAATCTGATCTAATAAGTAAATAGTAATATTAATAAATACTAATGTTTATGTAGCGACACCGCTCAAAAGACTGAAATTAAAGATCAAACGATCTTATGCTTTTGATTCAAGAAAGAATACAGACATTCTTGGCTCATTGTAACAAGTAACCACTAGAATTAAGTGCACACCTCCCCCCCCACCCCCACCCCCGATCTATCAAGAAATATTGCAGTGACTACCTCATCCAGCCAGAGCTTAGGAGAGACAGCCACGCCCCAAGGGCCACAGCGCAGTAAGCGCCGCGGACAAACATCATTCTAGATGTTCCGGCTTCTGACAGTTTGTCAAACTGCACGGTCCGCACTCCCTCGGACCCTTCTAATGCTTTCCCACTTTAGAAGGACCAGTCTCCTTTTATGTAACAAGCAACAGCTTCAGTTTTTCGGTTCGCAAGTGGAGTGACCGCCTCTTCTTTCACTGTACCTCATTTCTGTCTTTTTTGAGATAGTGCTTTGAGAGTGGCACTGCTACATGTGGATGTTATAGGTAAAGAAATAGAGACTGAGAACTCAAGCCAACACAAACGGTAAAGGAGAAGCGTGAGCTCAGGTGACCTGGGTCCTGAACGTCTGATCTTAGCCACTATTACACGCATTGCTTACTTACTTCCTCTTTCAATGCCGACTCTTCGCCCTCGATTTTCAAAACTACCACCATGAACTCCTTCCAGAGCAAATTACACACACGCGGCTCCCAAATTCTCCACGGCTGCTCTTTCCAGTGCTCCTTGGAATACAACATTCCCTTAGCAGAAAGATGGGAATGCCCTTCTCACCTCAGTGGTGCCCAGATTAATACTCATCCTCCATTAACGTCTCCATTTATGCGGGGAGAACTCTAAAACTGCGATGCCTGGACACTTGTAAAATCAACTGCAGTGGCCCACGAAAGGCACCACAAAGGCCACACTCGACGACTAATAAAAACTGCACTGAAACACGTTAACCTTGACTCAAAGTCCTGTTGCTTCTTTCAGTTAATGTATTGTTATATTGATCATTTGGTTCCTCATTTGATATCTCTCTAGTTTCTTTGGACATAGCTTATATTTTGCTCTTAAAACAGGACATCCTAAAAAGATCTGGCTAAGGCAAAACCAAGTGCAAATCTTCCTATTTAGAATTTGAACACAATAATATTCCGTGTCTGATTTGTCCATTTACTCTGAAAAAACAATACTGTTATTGATGCACAGTCCACATTGCAGATCCGTAGAAAATCCTTGGGAACCAGGTGGCCTACTGTGAGAACCGCTGCTCCCCACTCAGGTGTTATCAGTAACCTGCACCTCACATTCATATGATTTTAGCAGCACTGGTTATGTCTTTAGTGGCACCTACATGATGCACACCTCTGGATTTCTACCAGCTCGGACTCAGAAATCCTAACTGGGGTTTAATCTCTCCTACTTTTCCAGTCAAAGCTTTGGAATTCAAAGTCTGCGAAAGGTGCGGTGGTTACGAAGAGTGAATCTGGCCCTTCATGGGTAAATAAGTCACCTCCTCTGAACGTCCTAAGCAACATGGCCACAGGTCACGGCGTCTAGGACGCAGCTATGACGCGAACACGTCCTTGGGCCTCGGGGC
This sequence comes from Petromus typicus, assembly GCA_004026965.1. Classification (NCBI taxonomy): domain Eukaryota; kingdom Metazoa; phylum Chordata; class Mammalia; order Rodentia; family Petromuridae; genus Petromus; species Petromus typicus. Next base: position 82,446 of record PVIR01003671.1, on the reverse strand, counting down.
CCTGCTTCCTCCTAACCGCTTCGGTCAGCTGGATATTTCCTCAGAAACGCCCAGGCCCCGCTGTCCTTCAGAGCCGCACCGACCGCTCCGCTTGCTCGACTCTCTCCGCGAAGCTCTTCCTTAGTGTGTCTCTCCAGGGCCAAATGCATCCGTTCCTTCAAATGCCCTGAGAATTCTCGCAGGTGCCAGCAATAATTATTTTTAAACCTCATACTCTACTTTTTAGTTCTCTTGAAGTGCCTCTTATTTCCCGCCTGCTGTATGATCGACTTAAATGTGTAATTTTTTTTTTTTTCCTACTGGATTACAAATCGTTTCTGAGGGGAGGAAGAAGAGCAGCGGGAGGGGATGAGGAGAGCTAAGGTGTGCGGCCCGAGGACCAGCTCTGGTGATTATGACATGATGTACTGTAATACAAAATAAGCTGGACAAAAAGAAGGAAAGGGAAAGGAAGAAAGAACAACAAAAAGAAATATTTTCTCAGTCTGCTAGTTAGTACCCCAAGTGCTGCAGGTGCTTCGTAGATTCTTCTGCTCGATCAATTTACATTTGTATATTGTAAATGAAAATCCCAGCAATCCCCTCAAAATTATTATGATCATTTTAAGAGATACTGAACTATATGTTTAAATGCACAGTTTCAACATTCAATAGAGACAGAGATAAGCGCTGGAGAGTACAAATTTGAAATGAAAATTTGGTGTAGGGCTTCATTTACATTACAATGTACAAAATTGTACCCAATCTTGAACACACCCAAGCATCTTCCGATGCCTCTAAAGGTGTTTGAAAAGAACTAATAAAAATATGGTTTATGTGTGAAAATTCAGGTTTTTTATAAAGTCGAGTCCATGAGAATCTATAATTCTTGTATAAGACTGCACACAACACGTTCTCAGGAAAACTTTAAGTTAATTAAAAATCTTTGAAAATATAATTACTTTTATTTTAAATTTTGAGTTTCTTGCTTCCTCACGGGTTTATGTTTTTTGTTGTTGTTGCTTTTATTTTAGTTTTCCTCTTCTTTGGATGTAGTTGTCGTGGTGGAGGTGATGGTGGCAGGGTTGGAAGTACTGAAGACCGAACCCAGGTCTTTGAACTGCAGTGAATCGAAAGCAGGTTTTGTTTTGTTTGGTTTCTGTTTTTGTTTTTGTTTTATATACAAATCTCACAAATTTACTAAATTGGGTGGGCTGGGCTCCAATTTGAAATCCTCCCGCCTGACCCGGTTAGAGTGCTGGGATGAGAGATGAGTAGCGCTACACCTGGAACTTGTTATTTAGAAGTCAATGATGAATCCTAAGAGCACACGCTGTCTGGGATTCTGGAAACTGTACGTGGAGCTCAGCTAAGTGCGACCCTGAGCGGAGCAGGTAATGCTGTTCGCTGGCGGGGTGTGCTGTCATCCGCCTCTCCACTCCCACGAGGAGAAACGTGCTCCTCTCCTCGCTACCTCGTCTTGGCAGTTCACCGTATGTCTACTTCCACTTTCAGGTAAATAACTTGTTTCCCCTTTATTAATGGCGGTAGCATCCTGCTTTTACCTTGAGACAAATCCCCCGTCTGAACCTGTTCCAGTGTAGACGGAAATCATTTGACTGGGGTGAGACAAACATCTTACTTTAAGAAAACAAAAAGCTGTTTCCTTCCCTTGCTTTTTCTATCGAGAATAGGAAATTATGATTTTAAAAAAAAAATCAGTAAGAATTTGTTCCCATTGCATTTCATGCTATTTCTGAGTTTGTGAGCACTCAGCAGCCTTCCATGGTGTCAACCCATTATATACCTTTAAAAAAATCCTGCCTCCATTAAACTTTAAGCTGTCAAGGATTACAACGAAAAGATGCAATTTTTTTCACTGCAGGAAAGGTCTGATTTAGTAACAAGCTGTAAGCTAACAGAGCAGTAGAATCCACATATAATGTTTCACTGAAAGGGGGAAAAAAACACTCTGCTTTTTTGTGTGCTTCAGCCTTGTTTTTTTTTTAATTTTTTTATTTAAAAATATATATAGTCCAGCATACTTTCAGATATAATCGAGACTAGGAATCATATTCCTCTTACACTTAAGGGTATGAAATCCCAGGGATGAAGCAAAGACAGACACACAATGGAGGCATATCCATGCTATATTGGACCCCATTGAGAAAAATGTGTTAGTCCACATTGCCGTCTAGCTTACATGCTTAATATTGATTTAATTACAAACACCCTTATTATCTACTTGTTTGAAATGGCTATTTACTTTCAGCACAATGCATACATTAAAACAAGTGACTGCAGAGGCCACCGAGTTTGTAGCCTGATGCTTTCTTCACACAGAAATGATATGCCACCCTCCCCCACTCGGGTCTGAGCATCACAATGTCAACCATTCCACACACATTCCCTTAGGAATCTGCAAGGCTAATTAGGGTGAGCTTCGCCATAAAGAATACAGTTGTTAGAACAGCTCCTGTACACGGGAGAGTAATGAGCATTCCTTACACACGCTGTGATTTGTTACTGCAATTTGCAGTCATATATCTCTTAGGAAATAACTCATATGTTGTTATTTATTGCATGTATGATTATTAATGATGTATTAACAACTGTTGAAAGCAACTTATTTCACCTCAATAACTCATGTACATAGCTCAGTATTTAAAGAGCCAAGAAAATCTCCTTTCCGTTTTTTCAGAAAAAGATGCCTTTTCATTTTTTACAAGACAGTAGAGAAAATGCTCAAGATTTTATCCGTATTTTACTTTCCTTGTGAAAGATTTTATTATACTAGTTGCAAGAGAATAGTTTTAAGCCTGGATCATTTACAATTTTTTTAGAATCTTTTAATAAATTCAGCCGAACTCCCTATAATCCAAAGTCTAATGATAAAAAGTGCCTCAAACATCAAATTTTGCATTTCAGTTAGCATTACTGACTGCCACTCAGATAGCCACATGTACCAACCTAATTTTTAAATTAACATTACTGGAAGAAATATGTTGGTGCTAGTCAGATTCAATCCAAATATAGTGTTAGCTAAATACTTCAAAATGCTGTGTTGGTAATTTATCCTGCATTAACTATACTAGGGAGGTTAAGCTACTGACTTAAATATTATGTGTGAGACATCACACCATCCGGCACTGAGGGAAGCGGAGCCCCTCACTGCTGCACCTTCGGTGCTGACAGATTTTTTACCAATTAACTACTACCCTAATGTGTCTGATCACTGGAACTCAGCAACGAGAGAGCTTTTGTCTCATAACTTAGAAATGCAGCATTAAATTTAAAGTTCCGTAAATCTTTGATCCACTCTGAGGGGTGATTTTAGGGTCTAAGGACCTGTTTTAGCTTACCTGAATCATAGATGCTACGTGCTTATGTCCCTGCGGGGATTTTATTTTTTCCCAGAGATATAAATTACATTAAAAATGTGGCTTATTTCCAGGGAGACAAAAGATTCTACCTTTTGAAATATGCAAAGAGCTGAAGAAAGCCCTGCACTGTACTAGGGGTTCATTACCAACCACTCAGATAATATCATAGATCTCCATGATATTAGAGGCAAATAAACAATTAATTCAGCTTTGATGATCAGAAAGAAATGATTGTTGACACAGAGTGATGCTCTCTGATGAGATGGCACCTTAGGTTGCTAATTTACTTAAGTTTATGAAATCATTTCTGAAAAGCATTTGCTTCACGAGACTTTTTGAGCTTCCTTGTGAAATAGTTTGCAATGTATATTATTGGGACAGTTAGGAACACTAATATTAAATATTATCTCTTTTGAAATCCTGTGGACTGAACATTTTGTTGTGTTTTTTAAAGGGTCTTCCATTAAAAAGACACCTGAAAGCTCTCAGTTCTCACAGGAAGAATGTGATGTCATTTGTTAAAGACTAGGGTCCAAGAGAGAAAACGCTGTTGCACTAAACAAGCAAAGAAACAAGTAAGCAAGCGATGTGACAAGTTCTCCAGAAAAGTCTTTTTCAAGAGGCTGAAGGGATAAAACTCGAAGAAAACCAACACATCTGCATATCTAAGGAGAATGATAACAACATCAGATGAAACAAGCGAATATCAGGATTGAAAAGGCTGCAGGAGTTTGCAAGCAGATGTCAAAAAGCATGCACGAAAATGTCAAGAAAAGTATAACAAGCAGCTAAAACTGGTTGCAGAGATTAGGGAGCTAAATATATGCATGATGGGTGCAGTACTCTGGCTTACAGACCTGAGAGCTGCCTCACAAGCAAGAAGGGGAAGAAGAATGTCGTAACTAATTTCTGCACATAAAACTGGGGTCACATGTAAACAGAAGTACAAAGCAAAGAAAGCTCTGCCTGGAACTTTTTTGCAGAATATCCTTATTATAAGATGATGAGGATACATTTTTGTTAAATAGAAATCATAAAATATGCTAACTCCAGTAAGGAAATACAGACAAATACCCAAAGGTAATTATAGTGCCTCATTTTCAGAAACTTACTTTAGTAGATTTTACAAGTAAGAATCAGAATTTCAGATGGTAGAGTGAGAGCTATGAGCATCTCATATGCATGTGCACTCACACACACACACACACACACACACACACACACACACACACTCCTTACAGTGAAATAAATTTCCTGAACTCCAATCCAAGAATCATTGTTTGAAGTAATTTTGACATATCTCAATTCTAATTCCAAAAATTTTTGCAAGTTTATCCCAGCTGTCTCTTTCCCTTGGAATTTGTCTTAACTGCACTGCAATATTTGTATCTTCCTCATGCAAATGGAACCATAAGAGAAATTTAATTTTCATAAGGTTAGGAACATATTTTCTTTATTTAATAACTTGTTACTTAAAGGATTGCTATGAATTAAATGATAACATTTTATCAATTAAATTATGCTGCAGAGTAAGATAAGCATACTCAGTAATACCTCAAATCATAAACACTTCTGTTTGTGAGCAATTTGGCTCACAAACAAAACATGTGGCAAAAGTTTGCTTCTGATGTCAAACTCCTCTTCAGGTGAGGAGCAGGACCACACTCCTCTTCCCGGCATGAACGTGGACATGGACATCTGCCCAAGAAGCATGGAATGAGTTGAGTTCATGAAGTAAGAAGGCACTGCTGTATCCATGTTCTCCGTGACCCTCTGGCACCTTTTTGCTGACGTCAGCTCTCTGAAACGTCATTTTCACCGCGTCATTCCTCTAACAGGTCTCCATTGTCACCAACGATGTGTGAATAAAGTCTAGATCGTTCTGTCTGTTCGAAGAATGTCCTTGAGCACGTGCTCTAATCCATACACAATATCAGCTCTGAAACATAATTTATTTGGTCAGCCAGGGTCTTCATTGAATTCTGAGGAAATAAAATGATTAAGATAGAGCCTCAACTCTCAATAAATGTAGAGTCTAGCAGACCAATAGCCCAAAACAAACAACATAAACTTCCAGTTTTTTATTTCGAATGTGAATTTTATTTGAGATATTTTCCTGCTGTTAATGCTGTTCTCTATGTAAGCAGACTCAGCCCATTTTCAAAGCTCACTGATGAATGTATCCATCTCCCTTTGAAAAGGCTATGTCCACCCCTAGGTTATTTTCAGAATTCTTATAAAATTGGTCATTGGTTATAATCATTCAAAAATCTACCTACTAGAAGCTATGTTTTATTATTTCTACATTAAGAGATGTAAATTGTGTTATAAGAGAAAATACGCTCAACTAAAGAATTCTATTTCCCCAGCTGCCTTGCAAACAATGACAAATAAGCATGAAGTACTAGAATGGGTATTCACAAAGTTCTTTCAAGGAGCTCAGATAGATATTATTCTCTCTGATTTACTCTTCATTCCCAGAAACAGAGAGATAAAGACTGGACAGCCAGTAGTGGTCCTGAGTCACACAGCAACTCTGAGTGTGAAAAGTATGGAATAATCATAGAGGTAGGGACTAAAGATTTGGCATCTGTTAACTCTGAGGCTTGCCACACCAGTGCTTGAAGAATTCCTGTGGTGTCATGTACATAGAAGACAATAGAACCCTCCTCAGCCTGATCCACTGAGATTCCACCAGGGTAGAAAGAGGAGTTTCATTCCCCTTAACAATACAATTCCTAATAGGTTTTGTACTATTTAGCCAAATCTTTAATTCAGTCATTAGTAAAACATTTGTCGTTCCCCAGACATTTGCTATAGACTTGATATTTTGTTCTATATTGATGACACAAAAACAAATGAGAAATGGTCTTCCTTTTCCAGGGACTCTGAAGTGTAGTGGGAAAAATAAATGAGAAAAAGCAATTAATTGAATGCAGTTGTGGAAGGGGGTAATCTTGGGTGGTGCACACTGGAAGAGCATCCATGGAAACTTCCCAGAGGAAATGACACTTGTGGAAAGTCTCAAAGGCGTCCAGAGTTATCCTGTAGAAGGAGAGAACGAGAATGTAGAGATACCAGCCTGAACAGGTAGACAGAGGACAGAACATGAAATGCTTTTCGATGCTGTGCTTAGGGAATTAGGGTTCTATCTCAGGATGTTTGGAAAGAAAATGAAGAATTTTTAAGAGAAGGACCAAAATGAGTGGTATGTAGGACACATTTATACAGGAATTACTTGTAGAATATTTTAAATATAAGGTCATTTAGAAGGCTATTGAGTAAACTAATCTGTAATAGAAGAGGTTTGGGGGTGGAGGGTATACCTCAGTGGTGTAGCACTTGCCCAGTGTGTACAAGGCTTTGGATTTGAATAATAGCACCATCAAAAAAGGCAAAACAGGGACCAGGGATTTAGCTCAGTGGTTCCTGCACCTGTCTTGCAAGGGCAAGGACCCAGGTTCGATCCCCGGTAACCACATACTATACTGGGCTTGGAGACTCACACCCAGTAGCAGTCAGTACCACATACCACAGTGCGGAGCGTGGTGGCTCACACCTGTAATCCCAGCACTCAGGAGGCAGAGGCAGGAAGATTGCTGTGGTGTGAGTTTGAGACTGAGCTCAGGGCAAGCCTGAACCACAAAGTGAAACCCTGTCTCAAAACAAAACAAAACAAAATTTAAAAAAGGCAAAACAGCAACAACAAAACCCTAAAGTTCAGGGCAAGGAAAACAATTGAAAAGTGTTTTTTTTTCAAGCAATGTAATTAACAATATTTCATGGAAATCAATGCAGGAGATACTGCATTTAAAAGTAGTAAATAGAATCAGATACAATTCAGTCTTCCGGTTTCCAAAAGAAAGGAAGTGGAATTAAGTAAGACAGGGGAGACAAGAGGGAGAGATTTACTGAAGGTTATAAGGAAATGAAAAATTTAGATTTGAACAAGATGATCTTGCAGGGGAATAACAGGGATGAGTGGCTGTCTGACATGGGGGTTATATATAACCCCGGAGCTGAGGAGTGAGGTCCAGGCTGAATTTCAGTGCTATCGGCATCTATAGGATGTTGAAGCTTTGCAGACTAGTGAAGCCACTCAGAGGATGAAGAGTCCCAAGAATAGACTTCTGTTAGAAGCAACACCTTTTAACAGACCAGCAAGGGGCAAAAACATCATGAGGGAGACAGACTGTCTCGGGATAAAGGAAATCAAGAAGGAATGGTGAACGGTATGCTAAGAGAGAAAAACGTTCAAACTGTGGAGAGAGGTCAGGGTTAAACGTTCCAGATCAGTTGCGTGGTGCAATGCCTAAAGTTGTAAAGAGAACTTTAAAAGAGTATATTATTTTTATCTAACATTTCAGGTGGAGCTGTGTCAAAGACTGGTAGAGCAAGATCCAAATTGGAATAAGTTGAATAATGAATTGGATATAAATATACTATAATTCAGTCATTCCTTTGTATATCATATCTTGTATGCTTAATTAAGCTTTAAGTTTCTAAAGGGCAGGGTTTCTTTCTATTCTATTTATGTGTGCATGTGTGTATAGTATAATACACATATACAGATCATGTGCATGTATTTATACATACATACATACTAACGAATGTGCATATTGATACCTAATCTGTATACACAAAAGTTCCTGCAAAAGCCCCAGTGACTAAGATTGACCCAGTGAATATAGAAATCCAGATCTTTGGGAGTCTGGTTCGATTTTGACAGCAGAGAGCAGTGATCCCTTAATATTTTTTTTTTCTTTCTCTGATATCTCTTAAGCAATATCCAGCCAGTTTTTCCCCTAGTCTTTTACGCAAACCAAGTGTGCCACCGATGTTTCTCTTTGCTTCCAAACATTTATTTTCCTCTTTTGTGTCTACATTTTCCTTCTTCCTCAGCTCAGATCATGAGCATCCTGCCTCCAACAGCTGGCATTTATAGACCTATAAGTTTCCATAACTTCTACAGGAGCTCTGCATGCATAAGCATGCCAAATCAGGCCCACAAGCTATTCTGCAAATAATTTCTACAGTAAATTTCATTTGTAATGACTTGAAGTGGAGTTTGCATCCTTTAGGAAAAGCTATATCTTCTCACAGAGCTCTCTTCTTGCAATGTTAAATGCAAATGTTCCTCATGTAATTAGTATACATATGGAATTTATGGCACAAAAAGTGTAACTGATTAAAACAAACTGAATCACTTTAAGCGGCACTAAAGCACAAGCATACTTTTGTTTTGAAAAACCTCTCTTTTTCTTACCATGACTTTGGGTTTAGGGTTCTTTTAACCACAGTATGGTGTATTTGGGGCTTTGATTGTCTGTTTTGGCATTTCTCACTCAGAACACCTGCATAACATAGGTTCCTTGACTCCATAAACAGCTTGCAGGGTAAGAATTTATTGTTGAATGAATCTTCTTCATGCTGGCTATATGAAAGGAGGAGTACTGCTGGTGGTTTCCTCAGTTTAGTAACTGGAATATTTTATGGTTTTGCCTAACTTTTATTTTTCTCCGTCCGCTGAAGAGGCCATGTTCCTCTCCAGTTGACAATCTTAAGGCTGTTTTCTAATCCCACATTCTGAGTCTTGCTACTCTCCATGCTCTGCCCCTCCTTTCCAGATCCTCCCATCTAAAATGGCTCCAAAATCTAACCGAGGAATCAGCGTTGGAAGACTGAAAATGGAGGGTGGAGAAGCAATTACTTCTCAAGGAAATTCAATGTAAGTCACTTCGATCACTCTGGTTTTATACATTCTTGAACTGATAATATTCTTCAAACTATGAAACTTCTAGATTCCTCCTCACTGATGTCCAGAGACACTGCCCCCTGGTCCTGTTACTTCTTTTCTTTGGCATATTATTTATCCTACAGGTCATGGGCTCCATGGTCCATAATATTTCCATTAAACCAGGAAACTGAAAGTACTAAACCTGACTGTCTGTGTTTCCTGGCAAGATGCTAAAGAGTGATGAGGTAGGAGTTTGTTCCACCTTCATCTTCATGGAGCATCTCTACTCCTCTTTCCACCACAAGGGAACTGTCACTCAAAGCCCATGCCGTGCTGGTTAAATCTCCTCTCTCGCAACTTTCATTCTTAAACTGGAATCCACCATGAAGGGTGGAGGTGGGGTGAGGTAAGAGGTGACTGTCTAACATTTGCCAGTTTCCATGGTAGAAATACTTCCACCCAGACAAACTTCAGTTGAATAGTTTATGGCCTGGGGCCCTGATTTTTTGAAACTGCGTCAATTGACACCCAGTAACAATCAATTCGATGCTCCACACCACTACCAGAAGACCTGATGTAAGAAATACTGAGGCGTGATAGTGCATTCTTTTCACTTTATACCCTAATCATTACCTATTTCTGTTACTGGAGTGTAGGCTCTGGTAATTTTCTCTTGTCTAGGCGACTTCTAGGCAAACTTTCAGGGTGGTTGGAACTTAGCCTCTTGGCTCCTGCCTCTGGCTTTGTGCTCCTCACCTTCTCTTCTCTGCTGCTCCTCACCAAGCCAAGGCTGGGCCTGGCCTGTGATTTAACAGTGCTGTCACCACTGGTCACACCACTGGCCCAGCTTTGCTTTCACAGTGTATTTAACCAGGTTACACAGCGAAGGCTTGGAGGAGTCTCCTGCCGCAGTGGGGTGACAGTTTGAACAAAAACGTCTGACTCTCAGTGGCGAATCGATGGTAAACCAGACAGACCCTGGGAAAGGACAGAGCGTTGATGTCTCTCACGTCATCGTGCAAATGTTCAGTGACCTGATGGTTTAAATCTCTCCAAAATGAGCTGGGCAAGCTCAGCAAGGTGGAGAACGTGCCATGGCTCAGGTCGTCCTACCCAGCATTTCTTCCAGTAGGCTCTAAGAGAGTCCGGACCAGAGCCCAGTCACGACCCCAGACTGCTCACCCCGACTCTCCCATCTGCTTGCTCGCTCTCTGTTGACTCTTGACCATCCTCTCATGTGGGATTCTTTTCCTTACTTTTTCATATTTTCTTCAAAGATTGGCTTCTCCCTTCTTCACCCCACTGTATCACACTTTAACCTCCGTTTAATTAACTGTCTACATCATGCTCGCATCCCCACTAGATGATCCGGAGCAAGTTATTTCCACACTGTGCTTTGGTTTCGTCCTCCGCGCAATGGGGCTGACAGTCATATGCACGCGACAGAGTGGGCGTGCTGGTTAGGGAAGATAATACGGGAAAGGCGTGACAACAAAGCCGCGTTTACAAGGACTCTGCAGGGACATATCCGCTTTGGGTACGAACAGTCAGGCCTAGTATTTTAACTCTCAACCAACTTTAGTTCTTTCAATGGAAAGAAACGGTGTCTATTTATATCCTGAGCCTCTTTTTCTTTCCTGGCCTATCACAAAGTCTTAATATGTATTTGTTGGCTAACACACGATATTTCTGCCAAGTCATTGCTTATATATCACATGTATTATGTATATGACATATATGCACAGTGTAGGAGAGGTACTCTGAAATGACACTAAGGCACAAATGAAATGTTTAATGATTTTAATGTTGGATGAACCATATTCATTGTGTTCTCATAATACTTTCCTTCTATGCCCTGCAGCATCAATGGTGGCATCCAGATAAGATCTGCCAGGGCAAGAACCACATTAGAATCATGTACTTAAAGTGTCAAATAGCTTCGCAGTGCAGTGAACAATAATGGAACAACAGTCGAGTTGATAACGGTAGCAAACTGTTTAAACAAGAATGATGCTCTGAGACCAGCCTGTTGCCGCTGGGAAATGAGGCGTGACTGCTGTTGAGAAATGGAAAGTCACTCTCCTATTAAACCAGGATGTTCTGAAGTCACTACAAGAAAATAAAGAAGAGATATATAAAGTGGAAAATCCGAAACTCAAAGTCCTCCATATTGAGACAACGTTTTACATAAGCTTTCTGAGATACCTCGCTCGCCTTGATGCTATAATCCAGGCACTCACAGTTGCCAGTACCATGGAAGGTGAATTAGAGACTGGATTCTTGCTGAGATTGTATCTTGGATTTCAGATCCCTAGTAATCCATGCTGCTGTCCTATTGATAACTACTACTCTTATAATAGAGAAGAAAACATTACCGAAGACAAACAAAAGACAAATGATTCCAGACTTATCAAAAAGGGAGGTTGAAATATTGGAGCTCATTATCTTTTCTAAAAAGAAACAGAAGGAGAAGTTTGGTATCAATGTCACATCATTCCTTCTACATTTTTTTAGTATTGCAGGCATTTGCACAGTAAATGATGCAATAATAAGTGATGCAGTGGTTTCCACAGTAAGCTATACTGTGCTGAGTGCCAGGCTAAATGTGCCTGCCAGCCACAGATGGGTTGACCGCAGGTGTAGGTATTATTTAAGGCTTTCGAATCTCCCATGATTAGTGTATACTTTGATATTTTGATTCAATGTCAAATTAAGCTTTCCTGTGGATCAAAGTGCTATAACTACCCATATTGCTACAGAACCACCGCTGAAGGCTAGCTGTCTTTAATTTCCCCCAAATTCTATGAAATAGCCATTAATAGTACGTTTTCTTGTACTTGAAGACTCTGAGGCTCAGGAAGCTCAAGAAATTACTTGCAGGGCCAGGGATTTAGCTCAGTGGTTCTGGTACCTGCCTTGCAAGTGCAAGGGCCCAGATTCAGTCTCCAGTAACCACATAGAACAATGTCGGACATGGAGAATCACGCCCACCTGCAATCAGAACCACATATCACAGTGTTGGGCATGGTGGTTCACACCTGTAATCCCAGCACTCAAGAGGCAGAGGCAGGAGCATTGCTGTGAGTTCAAGGTTGAACTCAGGGCCAGCCTGAACTACAAAAAGTGAGACCCTGTCTCAAAAAAAAAAAGCTTCCAGTCCACCCTCTGTCAGTAATGCTACTTGCTAAATCAAGCAGGTTGTTTATTATGTATTATGTGTTCAAAATGCACTAGGTTATTGATATCCCTAAGAAGTCTGTGATATAGATACAGATGGAAAATCCAGAGACAAAAAGGCAGTTCTTTATAAACTAGTAAGTGTTGCAGGTCAGATCTAACACAAGAGGGTTCGTGGCTCCATCACGATGACCACCACTCCCTGCCCTCCCACATGAGATCAGATCTCTTGTCTGAACAGGCACATTACTGCACAGACACTGGATCCTTCATCATGAGGAGTCATGCAGACTTTTATTCAACATGAAGCAAAAACTGTTGCATCTCCCAGTAATATTATTTAAATGGAACTGAGGTCCCAGGAGGACTTACAGGAAAATACTCAAACAGAAGTACTGAGTGCAGTCTCTGCTCACCAAGGCTCCTGCCCCTTTTTACATAATTCATGACCCCGAGGAATAAGCAGGCTACGTCCAGGGTGGGGAGGGGGAGAGGGGGGCGAACCTCAGTCGGCAACTCATGGCTGAGAATCTCAAGCAAACTCTCTCCATTATAGCTTGAAGAAAGCACTTCTACGTTTTCTTAAAAGTTTAAGGTTATGCAATAGAAACGTGTATTGATAAAAAATAAAACTTAAAATTAAAATTTTTGAAAAGACCAAAGTTCAAGGAAGATATACACACAATTGAAAAACAAAATAATCACACAAAAAAGTAGCTCACCAAGATTAAAAATAGAAATGGAATCCAGAAACAGATATTTTATTTTTAAAAAAAGAAATAAAATGTAGGAAAGACAATAAGTAAAACACATCTAGATCCATAAAAGACTAGTATAAATGTTTTAAAAAAGAGAAAAGACTTAAATTGTATTTATACACTAATGTATATGTCTATATCCATATCTATTTTATTTTTCTGAATAAAAAATAGTAAATGCTTCTGAATTGGGTTTTTTAAATACTGAACCAGAAGTGCTTGATATTTTGTGTTAGAATCTATTTTAAGGGAAAGAACGATGTGGATAGAGTAACGCAATGGCGTACGCGCCAGTTACTGTACTTCCGGAGCAGAGGACTCCGCCCTCCGCTGGCTTTTCAGTCTCCCTCCACACAACCCACGCACCCCTGCGGGCCCTGGAGGCGGAGTCACAGCTGCCGAAGGCAGGAATCCGAGGTTTCTGTTGAGACGGTGGATGCGAAGTGCATGTGGCCAGTGTGCTAGCTGACTTCCCATAGTATGAAATTTGGTGTAAATATCTATTTCCTCTCTAGAAATTTTGATTCATAAATAAAAATAACTGATTCTAGAGAAAGAAAATAAGTAAGAAAAATACTGTATTTGAGAAAAATGCTAAGGGATTGCTAATAGAAAGAGGAGGTGTCTTTTTTTAGATTCTACAACAAAGTGGCCCTTAATACTTAAGGCAGCATATATTTTACAAAAACCAACTACACCATTCCCATGTTTAAGCACTTTGAGGAACTTTTTAATAAAATTGTGCAATCATGATGTGTATATGTAATGTACCAAGAAATATTTCAATTAAATTTTTTAAAAATCCAAGCTAAGAAACATGAATCAAAATAAAGATGAAGAACGAAAAATTATAGATAAAATATAAAGATGGTGAATAGTTACTTGATTTACATGAAAGAACTACTAATAAAATTGAGTCTGATTGCTTTTTCTCTTATATCATTACATAATCAACAAAATGAGTAAAAGCACTAAAAGAAAGAGAAGTTTGCCGAAGTGAATTTAAAATCATATCCCAGGGAAGAGCTCAGTAGTTACTCTTTCTGTCAGATTAGTTATGGAGCTAAAAAACACATAACTAGAAGACAAAACAAAATACAAAACAAAATACTGACAAGTATGACTGACAGAAGTGTCCAAGTATACCCAATAACTAACTGAGAAAATGGATTATATTGTGATGGATATAAATTAATAAATTTTAATAAATTTAATAAATTGTCAGGTTACTAAGTCATTGAAAGAATTAAAAATTACAAAAAGAACTTAAAAGTCAGTCATTTATATGAAATAATCTCAAGAAACACACACACAGGGGCCGGGGAGTTGGCTCAGTGGTTCTGGCGCCTGTCTTGCGAGCGCAAGGGCCCGGGTTCGATTCCCCGGTAACCACATAACAATACTGGGTGTGGAGACCCACACCCAGCAGCAACCAGTACCACATCCACAGTGCCGGGGCGTGGTGGCTCACGCCTGTAATCCCAGCACTCGGGAGGCAGAGGCAGGAGGATTGTGATGTGAGTTTGAGGCTGAGCTCAGGGGCCAGCCTAAACCACAAAAGTGAGACCCTGTCTCAAAAAACCTAAAAAAAAAAAAAAAGAAACACACACACAAACAAAGCACAGTAAAATACAGTCTTTAGCGAAAGACAGAAAATAAAGAAACAATTTAAGATCATAGTTCATGGACAGTCACACTTATTACATCACCAAAGATAAGCAGGGTAAAATACTCTAAAAAGATTTAAAGATTCTTTAATTTGATCAGCAACAAAGTCCAATCCCATAATGGGTTGAAGGAAACTTATGTCATAGAATAATTCTAAAGCAGCAGAATAGAGATAAAATAAGTAAAATAAAATAAAAAAGACATTTTCAAAAATACTACCCAAAATAAGGTAAAATTGGTCACATTAATAGTTGAATTAAAGCCAAGGGGCCGGACAGCACTGAGCAGTTAAACTTGTCATTTTAATAATTTATAAAGTAAAAAAAGATAAAACTTGTAAATAAATGCCACAAAAACCATAGTATTAGTACAAAATAACAATAATAACAGTGAATTTTTTAAAAAATAAATAAATGAAATGAATATTCAATAGCAAAAAATTATATGACAGGAACACAGAGGATAACTATTATTTTGAATATTCCTTTCAGACAGTCTGCTCAAATAGTTCATATAAATGTACATAAGTATACATGTAAAACACCACACTCTTGATCGACTACACTGTAGACATTTTGATTTTTGACAAACTTCAAATAAGTTTTTTAAATATGTGCTAAATTTAGAAAAAGTAAATGCTTATGGTAAACTATAAGTAGGCTAATGCAAAAGGAAAAAAAAAAACCATAAAAGACTTATAAACTCCGTGTTCACAAACTCCTATCTTTAAAGTTAAAGCCAAACAAAAAGTATAGAATAGATAGAGAATAATATAAAAACCATCATGAACTATAAAAATTCCTAGAGATTATGATCAAAAGAAAATTCATAATTTTAAGTTACCTAAATAAATAGAACATGAAAAAAAATGAAGTAAGTAGTCTACAAAGGAAACTTGAAAAGTAATAAAAACATAAAACTAAAGAAAAAATAAAGAGAATTATTGTCCTAAAATATTAGTAAATTAAGAAAAGAAACAGATTCAAAGGTAAGTTGACTAAATGTTTGATTTGTGTATATCATATAATTAAACAGATATATATTCTCATATATGAATGTATGATATATACATATACATACTGAAGCTTGTATTTTAAAATGTTATGGGGGAAAACAAAAACAAAACTAATTGAAATATTGATAACTATGCATTATAAAAACACTATGCACGTGACACATGTATATAAAGCTCAATTCATATATGGATGTGTATACAAGTGTGTATATGTATGCATTGTACAAACTGATCTGAAAAAGTAAAACAAAGAAACAGCACATGTAATAAAGAAAAAATGGAATATGTTCATAAGTACAAATGCAGCAAAATGTGAAAAGATTTACATTCTGGAGATGAATTTGAGAGTCTAACTAAAATGAGTGCTTTCTTATAACAAAAATGACAGTCAGTCCTAGAAATCATTTGACAACAAAATTTCAATTTTTCCGAGGGAAGGAAATAGTCCAATATATACCAACCCCCTTCTTAAACAAAAGGTTTTCAGTGACAAATCCTAACCAAAAATTAATATCCTAAACTCTTAAAATTATCTTTTTAAGATATTCCAGTTTTATACTATTTTTGTATATAAAATAAACAAGTGGGGAAATCCATATTAAAAGAGAGCACACACTTCAGATTTATTCAAAGAATTTGAAAACAAACCCCTATATAAAAATCCATTAATGTATTTTAAACTTATAAATAGAGCATATAATACTTTTATATGTAACACATTTTTATTTGGTAAAAGCTTCTCTTTAATCTTGATTTTTCCAATTAGCAATAGAATGATAAATGGTGTTTTTGTGCAGCACTCTGAATACATACAATGTAAGCATGTATACATCTGCAGACAAAATTCACGGTAATGGTGACATACTAGAAGCATCTCCATTGAATTCAGTAACAATCAAAAACAAAGTTCATTATTATTATCACTGTTATTCATGTGTCAAATGATATCATTCAATATTGCACAAGAAACATCAAATAATTTAAGATTATTTTTAAACGTGAAACGCACGTTGAAAAAATAAAATAATTTTTAAACAATCAAATAGCTGAAAATTCTAACTAAAACCAAAAGCAGCATGAATATTTATTTGAAATTACAAATGAAAAACTGTATGTAATTTAATATACTGTCAAGCCTGGTCATGAAATATAGAGTAGGAAAGACCTATCTTAAAAATAGATTTACTATTTAGATGTGAAATCAATCACATATTTGAGAATAAGTACATAATAATAAGAAAATAAGTACAAAATGCTATCTTGTAGGCATAGTAATGGTAAAGAGTTCAAAAGAAAATATAAAATTTATTGTGCGGAAAGATTCAGTATTGTAAAACTGTTAAGTTCAAACTAAATTAATCTAGAGATTTCACATGATCCAAATAAAATACCACAGCCGTATTTTTGGAGTTTGAACAAGCTGATTCTAAATTTCTTATGTAAAAATAAACATGAAAAACTGGCAGTAAGTTTCTGAAAAAATTAAAAGTAGTAGAGAGAATATTTCAATAAGAAGAGATATATTTTAATACTACTGCAATTGTTTGATTTTGCGCTGATGTCTGATAGGAAGACTGATAAAAGAAAAAGTGAAGAAATAAAGGGAAATAAATTTAAGGATATGTTGTGTCATAAAGTTACTATCTCAAATCCAAAGAAAAATAGCTTTCTCGACAAATGCTGTTGGGAAAACTAGCTAGCTATTTATTTTAAAGCTGGATATTGTCATAAAAGTTGACCTCAACAAATTGTGGTTATATCAAAGATTTGAATATAAAATATCTTTAAGAGCAATGAAAAAATTGGCACATGTAAAAATGACTTTTTATGAGTGTACTTCTTTTATTAAGTGGAACCAGTCACAAGCAGTATAGGAAAAGAATGGCAAATACCGTCGTATTAAAATTAAAATATTATGTAGTTCAAACTGTAGAAAGTAAAAAATAAAAGTGATGCTTATTAAATAAAATTATGTCCCTTATAGGTAATCAACAAGTACATTATTTCTTTAAAAATAAGCTGAAAATATGCAAGTACAGAGAGAAATGTAGTTTTAAATACAGTAATTACAGAATTAGAACAGCCTTTGATTAAAAATACTACTTTGAGGTATTTACCGAGGATTTACATGGATGTCCACAGACAAACACATAGAAATGAGTAAACTTGTTGCAGCACATTTCAAAAGGACAAAGACAGTGAAATTTCAGAATTCCCTGAGGCAATAAATGAGTTAAATCAATTTCAGGGTCCTCATAAATGAACTACTCTGTAGCGGTAAGCAAAGAGCGCCATAGTAACAGAAATATCCCTAAAACATAGTGTTCAAAAACCAGTGAAATATTTTATATATGTGTATGTATACATAAAGCACTTTGGAAATAGACAGAAAAGACAGCAGAGACTGAGATTGGAGAGCAAGTATGAAAGCGGAGTTTGCTTTTCATATCATAACTGCTTACATACTTGGATGTATTTGTACAAACATTTGTTATGTTTTAAATTTATAAATACAAGTAGAACTAAAATCTGATACTTGAGGTAAGCATTCATCATTTTTAGTTTAGTTTTTGCAACCTTACAGATAGAATCCAGGTGCGACCACATGCTAGGTCAGTGCTCCCATACTTGAGCTACATCCCCAGCCCTTTCCCTCTGTATTCTGAGGTAGGATCTCATGACAGTGCTCTTGTTGGCCTCAAACTTGCAATTTCTCTGCATCAGATTCCTAAGTGTCTGCAGTTATAGACTGGAACCACCAGTTAGGCCATCCAGCACACCTCTCTACAGCTCTCCTGAACTTGACATTTACCAATAAGTATTGCAAAGTTATGTAATATTTTCTGATAACATAATTTCAGGTCAGAATTTCTCTAATATTTGTCCTCTCAAAGCACAATAATTCTCGGAGTTGGAAAAAGACAAAAAATGTTCTATTATCAGAGTACTCTTTTTAACTCCTAATGATGTGCCTGCAAAAATATTCAAATATTCATGCATTTTAAATGAAACTGTAAGAACTTAATAGCTTGTATGTGAGTCAGAGGAAAGAATACTGAACTCATATTCACATCATCTGGGTTTGAAACTGGCTGTACCATTTACTTGAACAAAACATACAGTCCATTAAATCCTCAATTTATTGAATGACAAAATAGAGATATAGGCAGCAACTTTATAGTGCTGTTGTGAAGATAACACTCTGACATATTAATGTTGAATAAAGGTTCCAGGGCATTTAGAGCCTTAGAATAGCTGTCCAAAAGATATTATCTCTGTGGTATTGTCTACAACAGCATCTTCAGGCCAGAGAACGGTTAGAGGTCCCAACAGATCCAAAGTAAATTCCAAAAAAGCTATAAAAACAAGAGAATGGAAACCACATGCTACTTAATAGAGTCTCGATTCACTGTGTAACCCCTGCCCAGAGTGGGAAGCTCACAGAGGCCTGTGGGTTGTGTTCATCTGGATGCACTTTGAATGCTTTTTAAATACTCTTTAATTTGTTGTTGTTATTAATGACCCGAATGAGAATTTTTAGGGTTTGCTAAAGGAGCATTTTATTTGTCACTTAGCACTATCTTTTCTTCCAATTTTCTTCTCTCTGTTTTTTGCCTCTTCTTCCATTACATAGATAGCAGCATGCCATATGCGTAATTTGCTTCAATTTCATTCTTTATCCCCTTATAGAAAGTTGTTTTAAATGGACTATACCAACAGAACAAGAGGTGTTAACTAGATCAAACAGTTAATTTTGAAAAAAATTTGAAGGCTTTCCATAACATTTGTTTACGTTGGCTTTTTCATTTAGTTTCTAGGAAAATTTTATCACTGTGACAGTTAATTCAAATCCCAGCAAGACCTGGGAAGCAAATTACTTGCCAAGTTTTAACTAGAAGTACTCCTTAGCCTTTACCAAAAGAAAGACCAATTGGGGGTGCATTTCTATAATGGATGAGCCGTCTGTCTGAGTATTCCATTACCTCATTCATTTTAAAGTCAATGTAGAACTTCTGGACCGTACCCAGATTCACAGCCCAGAGTTCAGACTCCCTTTTTTAGCCTGGAGAGGAGTCATTGCATAAGTTGTCATCTCTCCCAGCCAACTCCTCTCCATCATGTCCTTTTCCCTGAGGGGCACAAGGGTTTCAGACTCCTAGACTATCCAGTAATATCAGTCCCATTAAAGATCAGCACAGCTAGTTAAAACTCTGACTTCCATCTTGTGGAGTATGAACGTAGCACTAACAAAACGATTTGTCAAAGATAACCGAGCACTAAAGCACCCAAGATTCAAGCCACTACTTACCTTTGTGCTCACTTAATGATTTCAAATTACTAATCAAGAATTTTATAGCATGTTTAATTTTCCCAAATATTTTGAAAACTATCATTTTAGAGGCTCACAGTCCTAAATATGGAGTGTATAGCTTCTTCAAGGAATGGTGGATTAGACCATCTTCTCTAAGAAGAAATGATGTCATGGTTGCTTAGGAAGCTAAGCTTCTCTGTGTGCATACCCTCTCTATAATTAGCATTCTGTGGGGGCCAGGCTGAGTACCGATGGGGTAGGATTTCCTTTGCTATTTCACAGTCAGTGCTCTGATGAGGCTGGTGGCATCGTTCCCTCCAGCGTCCTCATGAACAAGGGAACAGAGAGTGTTAGCACCACCAAATGGCCCGTGTTCTGCCGCACATGTCCTTGACACTTCAACAGCTTTTTCTTATACTCTCTTCTACCTGAATACATTCAGATTTCCTCCAGATGGCCAGTGTCCACCTTTCAGGAACACCAGAGAGTTGGATTCCTGGTCCCTGGATTTGATAAACAGAATTGACATAGAAATCCAAAGTTAAGGAAGATGTGTCTGTTTTCACAGGGGCCAAGCTGCAAAAACCAGTCAAGGGGATTTGAGAGAGGAATGAAATCCAAGGGTCCCGCCCAAAAAATCATAAAATGTGAAAGTGTCCTAAATTTATTTTTAATATGAGAGGACAACACCGCTCCCAAAAGCATCTGGCTGCCTGTAAGTATCAAGTCAAGACACCCAACTATTCCTTCCATCCTCCTCTCACCTAGTGAAGCTATGTTCTTCTTTCTCAGACTCCGTAAAATATCTTCCATCTACAGTCTGATACTCTTCCCTGACTCTTAGTAGGATGTATCATTCCCCTCTTTTGAGCTTGCTCACAATGTATTCAAATTGTCGAGCTTGAAATTTGTCATTTTAACGTGTTTGTATAGGGATTTATCATCTTGAGATGAAGCCAAGTAAACGATTTTATTTTCCCTCACATCTCTGAAAACTAAGTGATTCATAAGTAAATGCATATTTTAGATCAGAAGTGTTGAGATAAAGTATCAATCACATTCCCCATGAGATTGGATAATACACATAACAGGTCAGAGAGGCTCTAATGAGCTAGAGTTTATTACATGCCTGATTAATTCAGTAGCCATTTTAAAAGATGTCTTAGTACACCTTAGATTAGAGAGGGAATTTGTGAAGAAATTAGCTGAATGAAAACTAAGCCAAACAAAATTGTTACATAAGGATCATGTGTATATATGACCAGTGAAGAGAGTTTTAGGTAGAGGATGAATTTACATTTGAGGAAGATATAGTGGGGGAATGGTAAAGGAAGAGAAATAGTTCCATTGAGCAACCTACTGAGGAAGAATATTAAACACTTGTAATTGTGCTGCTAGTAACTATTTGCAAAGCAGAGAATTATATTTATATTACTCTTGTGGCATCTGTGAAACATTTGGGTAATTTTAGTTCAAGGTTTTTATCTTTCTGATTTTTCAGAGCTTTAATAATCTCAGTGCCCTGTCATGGTTGGGAAGAGTGCTTATTCATAAGACGCTGAGTCTTCGCTCTGCAGTCATTAGTAAAAGTGGGTCATAGATCATGTCATGTTGCCTGGAACCTAGTTAATAATTCTGGTGTGATAGAAGTTTCAAAATCATGGATTCATATAGAAACCTTTTAAAACTCATTAGCTTCTGATAATTATATTAATATCAAAAGCCTTAAAATCAGGGAGCTCATTTCAGAAAGCAGTCAGTAGTGAATGTGTTCTGGGGACGTTTTCCCTTTTAACTTCCTGGGAACAAAAGAGAATACCTTCAGGGACCTAAGGTGACACCTTTTTCAGAGGCAGAAGAAACACGTCCACAGAGCCATCATATCATGAGTTAGCAGATTTCGAAATGAGAAGCCAGAATATTAGAGCAACATCTCTCAGTGCAACTCTGGGCGCTGGAGAGCCTTGCCACTTCTGATTGATTTGCATTTATGCCTATGTCTGAATTCATATTCCATAAGCACAGATGGAGGTGTGATAGATTTTTTTTGAGCACATCTATTTATTCAGATACCGGATTCAGTCTCGGAGTAGGGAGATGGTAAAGGCTGCTGTGAGCAGATGGCACATAGACACTATGAGTTCAGAAACAATATTCTCTAAAGATAAGTGGCACCGTAATAATAATAATACTTAGCGCATATATTGCACCTTTGGTCTGCCAACATTAACTAATTAATCTTCAGTAAACCCCTGTGAGATAAGTAAGTGCTTATAATTATATCTATTATGCAGTCAAGTCAACTAAGAATGTGTCTGCACATACTGTGGAAGAATTGGCCCAAGTTAAAGACCGGGTGGATCCAATTTGCATGGCTCTTTAAGATTTCTGTTCTAGTAGCAGAGACTAGTATTTCTAGACACCCTGCTGTTTGAGGTACCTAGTAGATTTGAAGCAGGATGTCAACCGCGAGACATGTTTCATTCAGAATGTTTGTGCAGCAGCCACCCAAAATAGGCCTGAGAAAAGTTGAGTCATTTTTTCTAAAGCCACAGAGGCCATGACTGGACAAAAACAGGAGTGGGATTACTGACCCATGCCTGCTTCTCCTGTGTGAAGAAGGCAGTTTGACTGCACATATGTGTTAAGGATATTTTTTTTGAATTATTAAACAAGATAAAAGAGTTGGGAGAAGTCTGGAACTTTATCTTGAGACTTGTTGTGTTTGAGATTTTTCTGTTGCAGGTTAGAGAAGGGCGACCTGTGGCCCTTAGTAGAGAGATGAATAATCCGCAGGGTAAGGCTGCTGAGCTGCTTGGAGATGACACTGGCTCAGATGCTTAGGTTTTGGTTCTGTTGACACAGAGAAGCAAAGGGGCTACCATAGGGACCTCAACGTTGGTCTCATCGGAGGTTGCATGACATCAAGAGATCTGGGCCTTTATTTAAAAACATAGAGGGAAAAAATGTCTTTATAAGAATGCAGTATGGGTAGATCCCAATAAGCTAGGCAAATGTAAGGAGAAAATATATGGGCAGTGTCTCTCAGTACCTGACATTTAGTAGACAAACAAACAATATTTCACTTCCCAAGTCACATTGTATTAGCAATGTGCCTCAAGGCATATCAAAACCCTTAAGTTTCAGATTTTACTACCAACAAATAATTTTAAAGCCTTTTTAAAGAGTCAAAAGGTGTTCCTGTTTTAAAATCTTTTTACTAATATAGGATCTATTACAACATTACTGAGATCTGAGGCTATCAAAACTTATATTTTAACTATTGGAAGTATTAACTACTTGGATCATCTACTTTCTCTTTTCCTTTTTAAAACTGCTTTTGTTTTATAGAAGAAATCTCAGACTCTACTCTCTTCAAAGGCTGAGAAGATCTCATTTAATGTACACTTGCTGAATACCCAACCAGTCAGTAATGGCTCCTGGAGGTAAATATTGACTTCAAGCCCTTCTATAGGAGACAGATGGTAAGTATATCAAATGTAAAACCCCTTTGGATGAAAGAATATTTCTTTGATGATAAAAGGGATTTCCCTCCACTTGATACTATATTCTTTTTCTCCTTGGATTAACCCGCTCTCCCTTCTTCTCTCTTATCAAAAACTTTAAAAAAAAATCTATGTTACAGTCAAGCTCACCCATGAGGTTATTCCTGATCTTCACAGTTCCCAGTGAACTCTTCTTACACAGAATTCACAAGTTTCACCTTCTGCACATCTCATTTCCCATAGTCAATGACATGAGGTACCTGATTTTTTTTAACCTCCTATAAATGTTTGTATTGTTATTCTTTTAGACCTTGAAAATCTATAACCCAAAAGTATTATAATAATTAAGTAAGTACATATACTTTAAACTGAGAAATGCATCTGGTACATACAGAGTCCCAATAAGTATTAGTTATTTTAATTATTTTATGGTATCTTACTATTGAGTTATAATTATTCTCTACCTGTCTTTCATAAAAATGATCATAAAGATACCTTTTGCACATTTATAACTATTTATAGTATACCAAACCATTGAGTCATAATAAACACTTAGAAGTACGTGGCATTTTCTTTCATAGAGCAAAGCATTACAATTCAGTAAAGGATGGATAAATAAATGTGGGCACACATTAGGAGACACCGGACAGGAAGCTAACAGCTTCTTATTCTAAGAGCAGTCTAGGGAAAGAATTTATCAGTTATGACTCATAGACCTCTCTCATATAATCCCTCAATTGCTCTCCTTTTGCTTGGTTATGTGACCCTTGTGCCTATCCAAATTTATCTGCAAATTCTGAACAGATCACATGTCTATGGTTAATATTATAATTTTATTGAAGAAATGTCTTATAGTAGGCAATTTTAATTACCTGTAACCTCTTGCTATAAGTTTTAGTATCCTTTGAATGTTCAATAATTATTATAAAAGTTCACACTGTTTGATAGTTTAAAAGCAATTTGACAGTAAGTCCATCATGTGAGCACTAAGATAATCAGCAGACATTTGTTGCAATCATATCACCTGGATGGAGAAGGGAAAAATCACTTGCCAATTAAATGGTGAAGAAAAATATGTCATCTTTGGAATTTAATATAATTGTGATCTGTATAATCAAGTTATCTTCCTTAGGTTGAAAATTGTGAACACTATAATGAAATACTTAGGATGGTAAACTTAGACTTCCTCATATGGCACAACACTCATAAATCATGGCCCTTGTGAAAATTTATAAAACATTGATTAGTCCTATTTTGTTCACAGTTATTCAGTATAAATGCTTCTGTACAGTGTTTAAAACTCCACA
The DNA here is from genome assembly GCA_004026965.1 of Petromus typicus. Taxonomy (NCBI): domain Eukaryota; kingdom Metazoa; phylum Chordata; class Mammalia; order Rodentia; family Petromuridae; genus Petromus; species Petromus typicus. The sequence goes on along the minus strand of PVIR01003671.1, from coordinate 57,604 downwards.
CTGCATATTTATGTTAAAATAGAATGCAAAGTAACCACTCAAATCCATAGTGGTGCTTCCACAAAAATTAGGATTTATATCAGGCACTGATGTGTTCCTACATTAATATTCTTCTCCAACATCCATTTACTTTTCCCATTGTCCAATCAGCAATACTATGTAAAATACAAAAAAATTATCTTGAGATTAACTCTAAAATGAACAAATTCTACTAGTCAATGTAATAATTTGCCTGGATATTTGGATAAAACAAATATGACTTGGCTTTGACAGTGAAACCCAAGACACATTTGGTAGAATTCCTACTCTGATGCAGAACATTTGAAAAACTTCTTTTTGGAAAATGAGGTAAAGCTGAAGTGTCTCTATGGTTTGGGTCTTTATTAAAAGCAAGAAATATGTCAACTTGTTTATTTATATATTTATCTGGCACTTTCTTCTCTTTCTTTAGAAGGTAAACTAGAACTATTTTTTTAAGAACATGTCCTTACCTGATGAACAAAATCCATAGCTGAGAGTTACAAAGACACTGAGTATCATAGCTAGTGTATAATGACTATATCTCATCTACTTTGTAAAAATGGCTATAGTCTGGTGCAGAATTTCATTCCTAGCCAGGCTTGATGATGTAGGCCTATAACTTCCAGCATCCTGTGAGCTGAGGCTGGATGATTACAAGTTTGTGCTCAGGCCGGCCAACTTCTCAAAACAAAGTTTAAAAATGGACTGACAGTATATGGATATGACAGTATACGATAGCTTGAGTTCAATCCCCAGTACTATGAAAGGAGAAAGGAAGACAGAGACAGAAAGATAGACAGACAGAGACAGAGAGAAACAGAGACAGAAACTAGGGGGTCCAATAAAAGAAGAAAATGTCACATCATATCATATCATATCATATCGTGTTATATCATATCACTATATGTTTTGGCGCCACTCTCCTAAACCAGAGACTGTGTGGAAGGTAGTAATTGCACAGTCCAGTTTGACAGGGCAGGGTGGAGATGAGTGTAGTGGAGACAAGCGAACAATAATAGTTTTCTTGTCTGCAGTAAATCTATTCGCAAGCACTCCATTGCTCTTGTGGTGATGGGAGGGAGATTGGAGAACAAATAATAATGATATAACTAAAGAAGCAAGTTTGGTTTCCCTCACATTGACTGCATCCGTCAGTCTTAGGAAAGCTCTCTTCAGAGCATTTGCTCTCGGTATGGAGAAGCCACACAGGTGGTGCCGCCTCAGCAGGAAACTGTCTCCTTGCTGAGGAGCCGCCAATTATTTGTAGTGAAACTAAAACAGAGGAATAAATATTACATGTTGATGGATGTTTGTCAGGAAAAAGAGTGAGGTGCTCTCAATGGGGCTTGTCAGACAAGAAAACCTTCAGCAAATCTGCATTTTCAATGGCAAAGTGGTTAGAATCCTCCAGCTGCCTCACTGGAGAACCTCAAGATTTATCTCATAAATTTAAATTATAGATGACATAGCACTGGAATGGAAATAGATGACACCTTTAAAAATAAATCTAGTGCAACATTTGGGGAAAGAAATCACACATTTAAAAGGGAAAAAAGAAAGTTCCAATGTGCCAAAACAGAGCTTTTCTTTGTTGTCCTATTTACTATTCTATGTCTAAAATTAGCACCACTCTTGCTTTTCCTCTTCAGTCTCCTGTAGAAGACGCACCGTGGGGGAGCACGGGAAGTTTTGTGCAACTCCAGGAGCAAGCGAGGTTGCAACTATAACAAAAAGCCTGCCAGGGTCGGGAGCCAAACTGGCAAAGTTTTCTGTTGTGTCAGCATTTAAGTATTATTGCAATGTTATCATATCACTGAAGAAAGGGGAACAGAAAACAGCAGAGACAAATGCTGAGGAGTTTCTGAAGGGAATCATGGTCTTAGCTTCGATAGAAATTCTCCCACTTAATTCAAAGGAGAAACATTCAATTCCACTTTAATCTGATTGTATGAAATTGCACTTTATAAATTTATTCCATAAGTCTTGATTCCAGCAGTCTTTATGAACCAAACAGTACTAAGAATAATAAGACATGTAGATCTGAAAAGCTACAACCTCAGTTGATATATTTCTTGTTTTACAAGGAAATTTCCATGGGCTGGATCAGGGAGAAATTTAGAGGAGGCATTTGAAAAAAAAAAAATGTGAAGACTTTTTGTCCCTTCTGTGTATCCATTCACTTGTCCAGACCAAAGTCAAGGAAATTTTGAAACATTCATGATATGAAACCATGAAATAATTCATGATCTGAGTAAAAATTATACCCGAATAAAATGAAAAAAACTCCAAAATTAAGGCAATAGCTAGAGAGAAAATGAGTTAAGTCAAAGCTATAATCAATCAATAACCCAAGAATGTTTACTGAGGTGGGGTGGTCAACATTTTCAATATCCCATGAAAAATATTTTTAAAATTTGTTTGTCTTAACAATATTAAAAGTAATTGTTAAAGAAGTGAGTAAAAACTAGGCAGAAAAGATCAACAGAAAACAATGAGTCCTTCCATAGGACATATTTCCCACCTCTGTCGTGGGTTCAGTTCTTCTTAGGCCCTCGTGGGACTGTGAGTATAGACCTCAAAGACATATGTGTTGAAGGGTGAGTTGAAGAGTTTTACCCAGGTTCACTGTTTGCTTCACTAACTTTCTGGTTCTCTGGAACTGAAAAAAAAAGTCAGGCATATTCTCACCCAGTGATCAGTTGTGGTTTCTAAGTGACACTCTGCATGTGGAGCTCAGAGAAACCTAACGCCTAGAGGGATGTGTTGAAGAAACTGGATAGCAAGGCCGCCAAGTGACTCAGTCTCTGTTTCCATTCCCTGGGGTTTATCAACTTTGTTAATGGGGCATATGTGCTGAGAATTACATAACATTAAACATGGGGAACACTTCCTGGGGAAAAATTCTATTCTTCTTCAAAACACTGCTAAAGTACAGTGCCCAGGTAAAACTTCACCCTCTGGTGTGCATTTCTAGATAATATTGTAACTCTTCTGATGATAATGATTGGATAGTAGAGAATATTAAACAAAGAATTGCGATGCAGGTCACATTTTACTGATATGCACAATGTAGCATATACAAAGATGAAGTACTGTGGACTGAGATGTCACTCTTTGGTATAGGCAAAATACCTGGTGATTGTTATTGAAAATGAAACAAACTCCAAAACTGAACCAAAAAAACCCCAAAGTTCATTAATTTTACAACTGTCTATTGAGTTCATAGTATGTGAGAAACACTGTTTTAAAATACAATGAGGAGCATAATCATTAAAGACATGAAATGAAAGAACAATTTTCCAAGAGCTGAACATCCTAGGAGAAAAACCCATGATCTCTGCTCTTTAAAGAAATAACGTAAATTACAAGAATCAAAATGGCATTCAGTTATCTAAAGGATACTACAAAAGTGTCATCAGAAACACAGAACAGCCTCAGAGAAATCCTCGGATTACCAAGTATAAACACCTATATGGGAAACAGCAGTTATTGGTGAAAATCTAGTTGGAAAGTTTGCCTGATTCTATGTAAATCAAAATAATAATGATTTGATTATAGAGACCAGCAGTCTTTATGAATACTCAGATAGTAATAGAGAATAATAAAGTATAAAAGTCTGACAACTTTCAACTTCGGTTGGTGTCTTGCTTATTATGAAATTTCCTCTGCAGTGCTCAAGAGCTGTCTCCTTCCCAAGATGAAGAGTGATGGAAAGTTTTGTGAAGACATTTGACATTGTGATCTTTTCTTTTTGTACATAACCAACTTAACTTATGGGTTGAAAACATCTATAGCTCCTGTCTATACTAATAAACATCTCAGGAAACTCCTTTTAATAAAAAAAAAAACCTGTATCTGGCCTAAAATATTAGAAGTGGAATTGACCAGCTGCGTGAGAGTGGGAAGGCATTTGGTCATAAATTCCACCTGTAGAACATGAAATCTATCAAATTCCTATACTTGTTCCTAGATAACGTCTTCAGAATGCATTCTTGAGAGTCTTGGTTTGGTATCTTCTCATGGAATCAGAGAACACTTAGAATCTCACTCAAGACAAGAAGCATCTCTCTTCCATAAAATCTTTCAACTGTCAGTCAGTTTTTTAGTTTTATTACAAGGGAATGTTTTCTTGTGATCGTATCCACCACACGGATCTTTCTGCCTCAACATATTTTTGGAAGTAGTTCGAATTAATTTAATATCGAGATATTTGTTCATATGAACATTGTGCCTATGTTTTCCTGAGTACCTGGAATGACCATTGAGGGAACACGTGGCACACGGGGAGAAAATACTTCTGAAAAATAACAATGCTATTGTCACAGAAATTGCATCTTTTTTAGTGAAGAAATAAATACAAGAAATAACCTTGCTTTGCTTCTAATTATATGAGTTGCAAAAATTGCTTTCCTTCACAGACTTCAGATTTCCAATTCCTTTAAAATATGGTGTGACTAAAGATTACAAAGGCTCTTCTAGATTGTAAAAGTCTATAGCTTGTAAGACTTTGCAGTTTGAGCCAGGTGTAAGAATGCACGCCTGTGATCCCAGTGCTTTCTAGATTGAAGCAGGAGGATCATCAGAAGTTCAAGACCAGCCTGCACTAACTTTGGGTAGCACAGGAGTTATCAAGAGATACTGCTCCACAGGGATCCTGGGATCTGGATCCCAGCTCTACTATTCCCAGCTTGCCCCGGGACCTTTGATGCCTAATTTCGTGGTACCTATATGCTTACTGGAAAGAGACACTGGTGTAGAAATATCATCTCTTCTACTTTGTTAGAGTTGTTGAAGGGATCAAATATAATATTAGGATTTTAGGGCAGAGTTCATGTAGATCAGTATTTCTGCCACTTTTGTATAATCATCACTACTATTTATACAACAATGGGAAAAAAACAAGAGGGGGAACTGCCTACTCCAATTCTTATTTTTAACAGAATGTTTGAGAAAAATATTGGTTTTTAATACCATAGCAAATGATTAACGATCTTTAATTATATATCTTCCATTGGTATCATCCATGTCTGGAAATACAGGTAGTACATCACCAACAGCCTTGTTTGTCCGTGGAAGAAAGTATGTTTGAACCACAAGTAGTTTCAGCCATATCTAGCTGTCAAGAATGGATAAGGAGTGATAATACAGGTATGAGAGTATCCATTGTGAAGGCATTTCTCCCACTGTATTCTCTGCATGTGAGTAAGAACTCCCAAATAGTAGCCACACAAACATCTCATGCCACACATACAGGGTGAAAGGGGGAAGAAAGGCACATTATAACTCCAGTGAACATAGCAATCTTCCCCGGGAAAACTGTATTATTTAGTTAATTTTACAATATGGTTTGACAGGTTCTTTAAAAATAAACAAAACATTTCACATTGTGAAATTTATCAAGTGATTTTTTTTCAAATAAATATCCATGCTGTGTTTCAATGTTCTTTAAGCCTTGACATTTATGTTGAGTTATAAACTTGCTATGAAAATGGAAACTTGGATTTCTCCAAATGAAAGCCTTTTGGAGTTGACAAACAATTCTCACTGCAGCTTAATAGATTCTCTCTAAATTTCAAGTCCAAATGTCAGAGCTAGAGACGAGGAAGACTGAAAAAGTAGAGGTTCTGTTGATGTTTTCTATCTTATTACTATTCTTACAAAGGTTTTTGTTCCAACTGAATGTAACACATCATATGGTCTCCAGTTAGCACTGGCAGGAACAAAATGAATTTACGGAGTTCAAAGAGATGAAACAGATAGATATGGCCGGAGGATATCAGCGTCTGTACATCTATTTCTTGTATTTAATGGTGTGTATAAAACTAAGTGGGCTTTGAGTAGAGGAGATTATTTTAAAAGGGTGTAAAAACAGCCTGAAACAAATTTCATATTTTGAGAACTCTGACAGCAATGGAGGACAGAGGCCAAACTGATACTTCTTATCCATGAGTAAGAGGCACCCATACCGTCCAAGGCTCTGGGGGCCCATTGAGCACAATTGATCAGGCTGACTTTGAGAGAAGGATCTTAAGGCTATAAAGACTCTTTCAAAGCAGGAGGAAAATGAATAGCTGAATGGAGAAAATTGTACCACGCGTCTTCTTGTCCTATTACTGTGAATGCCAGCAGCCACAATCAGTAGTTTATTGTATAGGGCAATCTTGTTGATTAGAAACTGGAGTCTAGTTCATCAAAATGGAATAGCGTGTAACTCCTTCTTTCCATTCCTACCAAAATAACTTATGCATCTTTATAGACATCTTTATTTGTAGAACTATATTATGTCATAAGAATGGGCTTTGGGAATGTATATAAGGCCCTGTCAATCACTACTGACATTCATCTCTTTAAAAAGACCAAAAAGTAAATCCAGAAAATAAGTCTTATTTTCTGTGGCAAAGAAGAGATTTCTGTGCTACTTTTATTAGGCAGTTTGAAATATTGGGGTCTTGCAATCCAATTTCTTTGTCATATTATTGGGACTATATTTATTTCAGGAGGTATGCACTTTGCTAGAGGCCTCTATATGTAATTGTTAATTTAATGATCTAAGAGAAACAACCATAAAGTAGCAGATTAACATACTCAGACTTAGTCAGAAGGTCACTAAATTGGAAAACAATACAAAACTAAAAAGTTTAAAGTTCATTGTCAGCCACTAATTCCTTTCTCTGACGCACAACATCAGCTCATTACCCCTGGTCGTGACCCAAAAGGAGAGAATAAACAGTTAGTTGCTTAGCAACGAGACTGCTGAGCAAAGAGGTAGGATTTGCTTTAATGTTGCTTCTTGGGCTGATCATTTCAAGGCCTTTGCAGATATGCAACTTCTAAAAGCAGCAAGTCTCCATAAATACAGTTAGATCCCCAAAAACATTGATATTTGAATACTGAATAGAAAAGCTGGGGATAGCAATGTCATAGTGATCGTAAGTATCATTGAATTAATGTTTATTGAAGTCTGTTATTTCTTTGAACTGCTAGAAAGTAAGAAGATACAAAGACCTTAGATTGTACATTATTGAACACATGCAGAAGAAATTTAGTACATATATAATTCTAAACTACATATGTATGTTAAAAATAGAAGATGACTATTAGGTGAATATGTGTGAAATTTTAGCATGACAACTCAACGAGTACACAAAGAAACATTGCCAGCAAAAACAGAACATTTAAAAAATCATTTGCTACTTATCTTTACCAATTCATTGTTTTTTATTCACATTTATTTTGGGGAGCTCTCTGTAATAGTGTCAATTATTAAGTTTTGTAAGTAGAGGACTAGGAACATATTCTTCATTTTTCCTACTTCTTTCAGCATAATATAGTAATGGAGCCTGAAGATATTCCAAGAAAAGTAACTGATTCCAGAAAGATCAAAATTCCACATTTTCTATGCATAATTTTAATGTTAATTTACTTTTTTTTGAAACATGAAGTTATTCAATTGGTGACAGAAAAACTACTAACTACATAACTTCTCTGAGGATACTGGGTCGACCCACTGAAGGTAGGCGTCCTTTCAGATTCTGTGGATTGACTTCGGAGAAAAATAAGTTCAAAGTAAGAACAATAGCTGCAGACACCACAGATGGAAATTTCCATGTGGTGTGATCCTGCGCATCAGGAGCCAGCTAAGGTAACTGCGCTGCAATCTGTGAACTCCTGTCGTGAAAAGATCCGTTGGCATCTTCCTCACGAGAGTGGAGTGGGAGTGCCAGAGTTTTGACTTGCTCCCATTTTCCAGCGCATGGGCGCCTACCAACACGCTCCTACATCTCACATATTAAAGATTTTAGGGTTATATAATTGACACTAATACATTCCCTCAGCCGTACGTGGTAGTAATGGCAACGCAGATTCTGTTAACAGAGAAAACATGTGCCGCCTGTGAGCTACGGCAATGGAAATCTTGTAATTTTTCTAAACCAAATTTCGGATCGCGTTTTCTCACATTACCCGGGGTTTAATCAAGTTAAGGGCTTTGATGAGCGTGAACTCACGTCAGTTCATAAAGACGCGAAATGCACAGGGGTCTCAGACACTCGTGTAGCACACGGCACACATTATCTTTAATGATGATTTTGCTTAGGAAAACAAATGTATTAATAAAATACAAATATATATTTCAAAACTGATTGATATTGTCACTTATCTACACTTTTTACACTTTGAACCTAATCAAAGCTAGATAAATAATTGACAAGGCAATTTGTTTAAGTAGCAAATAATTTTAGGAGATAAAATGTTTTCAAGACTACTATCAAAGTGATACTCTAAATTTTATTTAAGAGTCAGTAAGAGAATGTCACATGTAGCAATCGAAAGTTGATACAATATTTAGTATTTTAGTATTTTCCAGTCTTTCTCATATTACTCAAACTCTTTTCAAGGAACCACTTCAACTCTGTTTTCCCATTCATTGTATTCTAACATATGTTTGTTTGGTACGTGGTGTACATAATTCTGTTGTAACTTTTATATCTACACTTGGAACTAGCAATTATTATCACTATCGTGGAGTGAAGATTCTTATTTTTTTAAAAATATTGCTTAACTTGGCAAATCACATAGTGAAAAGTCAACAATATTAGGATTGGAGCATAATGTCCTCTCTCAGGTTATAGTCTGACGTATGCAGTACAGTTATTAGCGGTGACAAACTACTTTCTAACAAATGGTAACATTTTTAATCAAATAAAGAAAGAATGTTTGGTTATGCTTTCTGTGTAACAACCGTCCCAATTACTTCTATGGGAAATTACTACCTTCTGTTTCTAGAGCTCAGTAATGGTAGAGTCAAGCAAAAAGCTGGGTAAAAATTTCTAAAGCTTCTTATTTATTTGATTTTATTTGATTTATTATCACTCAACAGCTTCCCAATAAATAAATAAAGAGTTCCTCTAAGGGATTTAAAGATGTCCAAACTACTGATAACAAGAGTCTATCTTATCTATTGATAAGAAAACAGATCAAACCAAAGCAAGATAATAGACAAAAAATTTGTAGTGGACGTGAGCATGCAAAAACACACATGCACACAGATACACAACGAGTATACCATTGTTACACTATACTAACCTGTTAAAATGTTAATTCAGTCTTTTCCATATAGGATATGTTTGAAAAGTTACATTATAATTGTGAAAATCAACCCAACATTAAAAAGACTAGAAGGAAGTCTGCAGTCCAAACTAGCAAAAGCCTGTATTGATAAGCCTAGTATTACAAAGTCATATTTTGTGACATTTCTAGTCCAATGTTTTCTTAAACCGTGACCATGGGCCTTAACTCAGACAGATTTATTATGCAGAAACACAAGAAGGCAGACCTGAAAGAGAAAAATATACTAGAAAAAGAGGATAATTTGTGATAGTACTAAAAATCATCAGATTCAGAGGTACCTGTAATGTTTGCTTTTTTTTAAACACAACAAACACACAGAAAACTGTACAGCAGTTTTGAAAATGTACAAACACTTTTCCATATCTAGTTTTCAAAAAAGCAGTGTGGTAAGACAAATTCAAGCAGGAAAACAATCACATTTTAAAGCCACAGTGTCCTGATCTATTCCTTATTAATAGATAGAAACTTCATCTAGCAAAGAAAAGGAATGTGAACACAAATAAGAGTTCTAAGTGGGCATTTTCTGAGTATACTGTGAAGACAGATTGCTGTAATTTAACCACCAAGCTGAAATCTGAAATCCTTAAAGTGCATTTTTCGGCTGCTGATCCTGACCTCCTACAGACCAATTAGACCCAAATAATTGTTGTTGGTATGACAACCTCAGAGAAAAACAAAAGACTTCACTCTTTTTTTTTTTTTTTTTTAAAGTGAAGCCTCAAAGCTGTTCTTTGGAACAGAAAATGAGAAGGGGTGTGATAAATTATAGAGACCTATGAGATGACATTGAACACAATATTTTTCTTCTCATAATATTATTAAAATCACAGTGGGCTGTGAAGGGCTAACACGGGCCTATCACTGATTTGTTCATTTCCATGATCTGAAGTCAGAGAACTGATTGCCAAAGGCAGATTGATTGTGTCATTGACATGGATAGTCAGGAATGGACGTAAGCACCCTGTCAAACTCATATTTCTCAGGTACTGCTTCGGTTACATGTGTGGGTAGCAGGTATGTTAAAAGCTAGGAGTCAAGTCTTATGTACATTTTATTTCTGAAAAGAATCTTCTAGATGGCTTCTTTTCAAACTATATAAAAGCAGCTACTTCCAATGACAAAGATGTGAGGAAATTTTCAGGGATTTAGTAGAACTCAGTCTTGATTTTAGAGTTTTATTGAGCTATAATTGATACACAAGTAATGACCCATAATGATGTAGAATTTAATGAGTTTTACTCATGAAATCCTAACAGTTATAGGGACAATGGATGAATACATATATTCAAAATCTTCTCAGGCCCAAATCAAGCTGGCTCTCCCCTCTCTCCTTCAACATTTATCCCTGCACAACCATGTATTGATCATCTATCTCTATAGATTGGATTTTTTTTTCTTTTTGGTAAATGGAATTATAAAGTGATATTTACCCATTTTATCACATTTCTTTCTATTACTGAGTGAAAGTCTACTTGTGAATAGTATATCATAAATTGGTGTTTAGTCACTTTTGATAATGATCTGGATTGGCTCCTGATTTTACTCATTACAAGTAAATCTACTAGGATTTACTAGGATCTACAACTTCTTTGTAAATAATTATGTGGACATATGCTGTCATTTCTGTTGGGTCATATCGATAAGTTGAATATCTACATCATACGGTAATTGTACACTTTATGTTATAGATTCTAAAATGTTTTCCAAAGTGTTGAACATTGGCTGGGCGTCGTGGCACACGCTGTAATCTCAGTACTCAGTAGACTGAGACAGGATGATTGCCACAGGTTTAAGTTCAAGGCCACCCTGGACATAGGGAGTTTAAGGCCTGAGCTACATCTCCAGACCCTGCCTGAAAAACTAAACAAAAACAAAAAGTACCCCACAATGTGGTTATCTTTCCTACCCAACATCAGTGTGGTGTACACTTCAGGTCCGTCTATAGCTTTTCAGTGGACATTGTCAAGTGATCTTAGTCTCTGCTGTGCTAGCCTCACTATGCGATGTGAAGTCGCTGTGTAGAGCCTCATGGTGCTGATCTCGCTGTGGTTTATTTGCGATCCTAAATGCCACTGCTTGTTTACACTGTGCACTCTGAGGGCAAGTTCTTCACCAGATATGAAAGCTTTAGAGATTTCTAAAACTGTATTTTACTTTTTGATATTTTAAAAGCTAAAGATTTTGATGATTCCTTATAACTTTTATATATTAGATTGTGCTTTAATTATATGTTAGAAACATGCTTGGCACAAATAAAACCTTTTTTCTTGCTTTCTTGGAACATGTTTATAGTTTTGCTGTTTCACTTGGTCTGTGATTCACTCCCACTTAATTTCTGTGGATGATATGAAGACTAACCTATCTTGTTAGTTCATTCCCTCTTCTTCTTTTTCCTTTACCTCCTTTTTCTCCTTCTTTCCATCCTTTATTCATTTTTTGCTCTTTATTTCTTTCTTTCTCCATTTTCCCTTTATAGTTACTCAATTCTAACATCAGTTTTTGAAAAGATGATCATTTCTCCATTTAATTGCATTGGTAGCCCATGAAAAATAAATCAATTATATATCTGCATTTCCATTTCTGGATTTCTATTGCAGCATATTGCTATTCTGCCAATAATATTGCCTTAGTTAGTGGAAACTTATATGAGATATTGAAATAAGATGGAGCAAATATTTCATATTTATATTTGAAAAAGTCAAATTCACTTTCACTATTCTAGGTCCTTTGGTTAATTAAATAAAGAATAGAATCAGTTTAACAAGATCTTCAAGGCACCTGTTAGAATTGACCTTTAAAAAGTCAACTCCCAGGGGACAATGTTGAGATTGTAACAAAAAAGTAAGGAAACAAATTTTATATATATGGGGGGGGTGGTAGGGTGGGTGGGGCTATGGGAAAAAATGAGAATTAAGTTGTGTCTTATACTGGTACAAATCCCCATTATGGAGTGCAATCATGATGTGTATATTTAATGTACCAATAAAGATAATTTTTTTAAAAAAATCAACTCCCTAGTTCAAGATTGTGGTGACTTCCTCCATTCATTTAGCTACTACTTAATTCCTCTAAAATATTTTGTATTTTTCATGGCATAGATTTTGCAAATATTTTGTCAAATTTATCCCTATGTATAACCTGTATATGTTATCTTAAGTGATAGTATTTGTGATTGTTCCCTGGAAAATTCATAACAAATATATTTAAGATTTGCATTGGCTCTGTAGTAAAAACTCCTAATAAATATTGTAAAGTTCTCATCTATGTATTTTGTACATAGCATATCTTATCCAAGTACCAACAGTTTTATTTCTTCTTCTCCAACATATATATATGTATATATATATATGTGTATATATATGTGTATATATATATATACACACATACATATATACATATATATTTTTTCTTCTCCAACATATATATGTATATGTATATATATATATATATATATATATACATACATATATACATATATATTTATTCTTCTCCAACATATATATATTACTTACTGGTTAAAATTCTCTGTAAAGGATGAACTGGAGATAATGAGAATTAGCATTTTCCTCTTAGGCCCAATCCTAAAAGTAAAGCTGTCCTTCTATGCAGACTTCTCTAGTTCTTTATTCAGTTAAAAGAGTATATTAGTCTTCAGCAAATTAGCTTTCAATGAATTTTTCTCTACTGAAAGGATTTTCAGTGATTGCCTATTATATTTTGAGTCCAGGTAAAAGATCTTTAATTTGTCACAAAGGAATCAAAACACATTCATATTCTAACTTCCCAGAGGTATCTTGCTACCTGAATCACATAAGACACCTCAGTGCATTGTGAACTGTAATATGCTGAGAAAATGTAACCATCAAGAGGAGGCATGTAATTGGGAGTTTCCATTTTGCAGACATATATGAATAAAGTACAAGTTGCACCAGGATCTGAATAGGTATTGCCTAACTTAGCCCTAACCTAAGAGCTTGGCTGGAACTGCCCAACAACATATCAGAGATAAGTTGTTAGTAACAAACAAAATCCTCATTTGCACCGGGAGTGCTGAGAGCTTACATTCTATGTAGTTGCTGTACTAGCTCAACATTCTCCCTACAAAGGTTAAGGGTTATATTTTCCATGAGTGTTTGCAACACTAGAAGCAAACATTAAAGAGACTATCTCTGAGATTACTGTAAATTGACTAAAGTGGTCAAAATAGTTGCAGTTCATATGATTTTCTAAAAAGAATAATATTTGACTAATTAGAATGAAGAGATCTCTACTCTTGTAGGCAAGTATTTATTGTGAGAAATACACCCCCTCAGACCACTTGAAGAAAAACGGAAGTGAAACTCAGGAACGGTGAAGGGCCAAGGTCTCTCCCTAGGGGTCATCCTGTCTGTTATCACTCCCTTTCCTCTCACGTATCCGCAGTCTCATGGCTTCTTTCACTCACTCTAGATATTATTTATTGTTCTTCCTCTTCGGCTTAATTTGAGCCTCTAGCCCTGTATTTTTAATTTTGTTTGATCATGTTCTTATGAGTATTTCTAAGAATAATGAACCAGATTTTTCTTCCTATTATTTTCTTTAACTTAGTGATGGGAGAGGGGGTGTTAGGAGACAGCATGCAATAGTGGGTACAAAGTGATGGTGTCCCTGTCCTCAAAGAATTCCCCAGGTTATTTCTTGAGTATATGATGTCTATTATATTTAGGAAAATATGTAAAGTTTGGGAACATCATCATTGCACTATTAATAGTGAGTTGTAGGACCAAACTAAGACATTAAAATATGCAGGATACAATAAGATTTTCTGAAAATTCTTAATAATTTATTTGGTTAAAATTTTATATTCATTTACAAAATGTCTGGTTCTTTTAAAAGAATACATCTTAGTGGTGTTTCTTTATAATGCATAAAGTTAGGAGACTATATTTCAAATATATTGTCCATTTCAATTGGATTCCAAAGTATTCAAAGAGCACACATCATATTAAAGGTTAGGTAGGCTGTATATCTTTGGGTAACTTTATATGATTGCATACTATTACATGCAAGATCCTCTTCTACCTACATTAGTTGTATGAATGCACAGAATATGCTCACCTCATCTTCAGCTGGTTTGTTTAACTCTACTTTGCAAATGAAAACCAATCCCCCCTCTCTTCATTGTCTGAGCAAGATGGTAGAAATTGAAATTTCCTAACAAAATGATTTTTAAAACTAGATTACAGCAGGCACTATAAAATAAGACAGGCAGAAATAAGACCTAATACTACTCTGATTCTTGAATAAAACCCAAGTATTAAATTACTTTGAGAAATAAAAGCCAAAGCCTGAATCAAATACTTTGTCTTCTTAGTGCCTTCAGTAAAAACGATAATTCTTTACAGTTATAAGCATGATGCATTGTGATAGTCAACATCTGAGTTTTTCTCAATAAATTTTAACTTCTTCCTTGACCCACAAAGAAGTGTTTCCCTGTGGTGTTGGGCCAGGCAACACCTCAGGGCAGCTCGCTTTGGCTAAAGACCGGTGAGAGGAGATTTCCTCAGTTCCTTCCAGGTAGGAGCCATGGTACAACTCACTTCATTTTCTTTTCCTGCCTCATCAGTCACTCAGTGTTCAGATGAAGGTTATGTTAGCAGGTCCTGGAGGCACTATGGTAATGTGAGCCATTAGAATGAAGATTGTTGAACATAGAGAATAAATGAGAAGCAAACCTTCATTTCATTGAAGCCACTGAGATTTTAAGATTTCCTAGTTGTTGTTCCACAGCAATATCTGGACTGATTGGCAAGCCTGATCTTTACTCCTTCCATCAAGATAGCCACTACACAAAATGGAAAGAAACCATCAATCGTAGAGGCTATAGATGAAAAGTTGAAGGGAAATTCTGGTTTCATAGATCTTGCAAAAGTATTTCAAAACTCAGAAGCTTTCTGCTTTAAAAGTTGTACTTTCAGGGCTGAGGATTTAGCTGAGTGGTTCCAGTGCCTGCCTTGCAAGCCCAAGGGTCCAGATTTGATCCTCAACAACTACCTATAATAATGCAGGGTATGAAGACTCATGCCTGCCAGCAATCAGTACCACATACCACAGTGCTAGGCATGATGACTCATCCCGGTAACCCCAGCACTTGAGAGGCAGAGGCAGGAAGATTTTGCTGTGAATTTGAGGCTGAATTCAGGACCAGTGTGAATATAAAGAGAGACCCTGTCTCAAAAAAAACTAAAAAAAAAAAAAAAAAAAAAAAAAAAAAAAAAAAAAAAAAAAAAAAAAAAAAAAAAAAAAAAAAA
>PVIR01003671.1:0-42064 GCA_004026965.1 Petromus typicus | reverse complement strand
CTAACTTAAATTTTGTCTGAACCTAGAATCAGACTTAGAACAAATTGTGATTAAGTAAATGTGTAGATGACCAAGGGCTACAAAATACTTTCAGGAGTCTCTCTTCTCTGACCACTAGCATATTAGCTACTTGTCTGCCTAACAGCCTTTTGTATCTCCAACATAATTTTCTGGAAAAATCTTTTTCATCTGTTTTAGAAAGCTCATATTCATCCATCAGAGCATATTAGATAATCACTCAGTTCCTACCTCAATCTCTGACATCTCTTAGCCCTTTAAAATAGAAAATTTATACATTTTAACAATTAGATATGGCTTTGAAAGTATTATGGGAAATTTTACAACCAAATTAACTACTCTGTTTCAGAAAAGAACACTTTAAAACACTAATAGAGTTAAAAAAAAAATAAAATAAAATAAAAAATGTTCTCCAAAGTGAAGCCATCAATGCTTCTGACGGGATGGTCTCAAGAATATGTAAATCATACAACCTGCACTGAGTTATGCAGAAGGAAGTTAGTTAACATTCACTAATGAGAACACTGCTCACTTTTTTTTTAACAAGGAATGCTAGTGAACTGAGTATGTACGTCTCCCCAAATTTCGTGTCTTGGAATCTAAACTTTAAAGTGAGGGTATCAAAAGGAAGTGCTTTTCAAGATGAGCAGGTTGCAAAAACAGAGCCCTTGTGAGTCAGATCAGCACACTTCTAAGAACTAGTTTAACTCCCACTTCTGTCACTTGGGGACACAGGAAGAAGGTGTATCCTTGCACAACAGTTACTCTGCTGGCCTTTGGCTCTTGAATTTCTCAACCTGCAGGAAAATTTCTATCATGTATAAACCACCAAATTTTTGCTTTTCTGTTGTAGTAGCCCCATAAACCAAGTGAGGTGAAACTGCAGAAAAAGCACAACAACAACATATAGATAATATACAAATAGAACACGAACCCATTTTCATTTGTTATCCTATCTATTCATCCTCAGAAACCCACTGGGTAGTTGTATAATTCATTCTAACTATTAGATACCATAATTTTAAAGCTTTCTCAGCTGATCTTAGTGAGGACATAATGATTCTGATTATGTCTGAGTGATGTTTCAGGTTAATAATGTATTTGTCTTGCAATCGCCAAGGATAAATTGTACAAATCCTTCTTTCCTATCCTCAGAACTTAAACTAGAAGTAAAATTTTCTGTCATATTCTTTCCATTTGTCTTGTTGTAAATTTAATTAACAGCAGCATTAAATCATGGAAACACAGATTAATAAGTGTATATTAAAAAGGTTTCAGAACGGATTAACTTCTCCATGTTCAAGAAAACAATAAAGCCCCGGTTCTATCATTAAATTATACATGTAAAATACTGAACTCTGAAGAGAATGTTACTTTTAATGAAATGCAAAGAAATCATGATACAGAATATAGTTATAAAACTGAGAACTCAAAGTCTTATTTGTAAATCAAGAGTTGAACTTGATTATCCTATCGTTGCCAAATACTGTAGATTTGGTAAAAAGCCCTATCTTATTATAATTTCTTTTAATGTGATTTCTAATAATTTAAACAGTGTAACATCATACATAATACATGTCAATATACTGTGCCAATATAGGATGTGATAGAGTTATACTCTTATATTTAAGATGTATGAACTCAATACATCCTGTTACTCAATGCAGCCAGGAAGACATTTGTGAAGAAAGTTAACCCAGTATTCTCAAAAAACTGCTTTCTTTGGTTTTAAGAACATTTCTAAACCCTGATTAAGTTATTTATTTTAATATATTTTGTGAAGGTGAGAAGCATATTAGAAAAAAACCAAGGGCTGTATAATAATAATGGATGTGTGTTAATAAAAGATCAATACAGTAAACAAAGGACAAAATCATAAATAACAAAAAATTAAAAGGCTTATGTAAAGGTACATTAGAATGTATCTCATTCTATTTTATGGACAATATGAGTGATGTTAATAAATGTAATAATACTGATAATGGAAATATACATGCAACTTTTAAGGAAGCTATGATGCTTTAGGGAGAAGAGGGCAACCTCAAAACATCATGATCACAACTTTAATGAGACTCCAGACCTTCAAGATGCTTTCAAAGGAGCTGCCCTCTCTCCTCCTTTTTTATAAAGAAATTGAGAAATATGAAAGTTTTGAAAACATAATATATAGGCTGGCAGGAAGAAACTCTATCTTGTTGGGTCTCTGAAACAGCGGAGGACTGAACACTTGTAAACATGGTACCTTGAGCAATAGTTGCCTTATGGCTTGTAGTTTGAGGCCAAGAATAGCATGATAAACTTAGAATGTGTTTATCTCTTGGCAGCTCCGTTGTACTTGCAAGCTGGGAGGGACAAAGACCAACAATTTTCCACCTACAAAGTGCATCTACACTGGCAGAGAACTCAGTAAGTCCCACTGAGCCTCAGATCACAACCATCCTCAAGACAGATGGACAGTTCTGGAAAGGGAGGTCCTTCCGCCCAAACCTAAAGGGGCTTGTGGTTATAAGGTCCTGGATTTGGGATCTGAGGGTAGAAGTTTTAATTTAGAGACTTCGTATACATTTAGTGCTATTTTAAGAGCCAAGCAGTATGTGTGCAGATTTTTATACGTCCATGTTCAGAGCTCGTTGGAAACAGGTAGGAAGGTGGCAGCATGTTGGAAAACCTGTGTTTTCTTCTGAAGAGGTAGATAGCTAAGCAATTTTTCAAATCCATTTTTATTTCTTTCATAATAGTGATGAGTTATATCTGTTTCATTCGGTGGTTTAATGTGAACTACTTAATGATTATAAATCCAGGTAGTTTTGAGTTTTATTTTCTAACTACTCAATTTGAGAATCATATCAGTTATATGAGATTTGGTTGAGGAAAGAGGACCTAGGGTATTATAATTTTCAAGTCAGAGCAGAACTTCTTGTTACAAGGTTTGAGACATCTGCCGAAGTTGGGTTATTTGTGTATTAAGGGTGTTATGTTTCAAATTATGGAGATATTTTGAGATCATAAAACAAAATTCTTTTTTTAACCCACTGGATTCATATTTTTTTGCTTTCAGTACAATCCTTTTCTGCTTCAAACCCAGCAAATTTCAAAAGCTTATTCTGGAATAATGATACATAGAAAGCTCAGGTAAAATCTGTTGGTATCCAGGAAGTTTGTTTCATGGATAGAGGACAGGTCTGATTTGACCATAATTGAGAAGAAATTATTTACATTATTATAAGGAATAAAGTATCATCATGTCTCTTTTCACTAAAACACTATAATCAAACAGAAAGTGAAAATAATATCAGAATACACATTAAATGTGAGCAATGATTATTGAACTTAGAAAATCTTATCTGAAATTTCTTTCAGGTGGAAGAAAAAAATGATTTCACATACTTTACTTACAAGATATCAAAATGTAAGGTTGTGAAGAGAAATTGCCAAAGCAGCTCATATACAAAAGCATATTCTATGTAGTTTTGTGAAATGACTCACCAAATTTTTTCCAGACAGTGGTAAATTAACATATTTTGCACTCACAGTAAAACTAGTGTAATTGTGCCTACCAAATTCTAATTTTATGTCTTTACCACGTGTCCAGAATAATTTTTTGTTTCCCCTAGAAAAAATTAGTTTCTATGGACTCAGACTTCATACTGGGATTTAAGTTCTAACAAGAATGTGAAAATAGGGCCGGGGAGTTAGCTCAGTGGTTCCGGCGCCTGTCTTGCAAGCGCAAGGGCCCGGGTTCGATTCCCCGGTAACCACATAACAATGCTGGGCGTGGAGACCCACACCCAGCAGCAACCAGTACCACATACCACAGTGCCGGGCGTGGTGGCTCACGCCTGTCATCCCAGCACTCGGGAGACAGAGGCAGGAGGATTGTGATGTGAGTTTGAGGTTGAGCTCAGGGCCAGCCTGAACCACAAAGCGAGACCCTGTCTCAAAAAACCTAAAAAAAAAAAAAAAAAAGAATGTGAAAATAAAGATGTAAATGAGTCCTAGCATTGTATGTTATATATTGTGAAATAGAAAATGCTCAATGTAAAATAAGGTGAAAGGGGACGATGTTGAGGTTGTAACAAAAAAGTAAGGAAACAAGTTTTATGTATATGGGGGGGTGGTAGTGTGGGTAGGGCTATGGGAAAAAATGAGAATTAAGTTGTGTCTTATACTGGTACAAATCCCCATTATGGAGTGCAATCATGATGTGTATATTTAATGTACCAATAAAGATTTTTTAAAAATTTAAAAAAAAGAAGAATGTGAAGTTCTTTTCCTACTTCTGTAATGCAATCCTTAATCTATTATAGAGACTCAACCTGATCTAGGTTACTATCACTATGTTCTTTTCCCTGTTCATTGTGCATCCTGGGTATAACCACTTGTACCATTCAATCACACCCCTACAGTGAAAGTCTCCTTACAAATTAATATGAATTCCTCCAGGGCTGTCTGAGTGGACAAATAGAATTTTGAGACCTAATTGACATAAAGTTTCCTTGTTGCTAACGTTGAATCATGTCCCACCCAAAGGGAATTATGTCTAAGCAAACTTTGTTGTTTTTGATTTTTAAATAATCTCTCTGAAATGTCAGCATTTTAAGTGTGACAGTATCATATAGTTAATGGAATCAGAATGAAATGCTTTGTAAAAGGGATGGGAAGGGAATTTCATATTTAATTTTCACAGAGTTTTCTGCCTTGTCTTTCCTACCTCCCTTCCACTATTGGAGAAGCTACCACTTCTGTAGAAACAGTACTACATCCCCAAAGGAGAAAATTGTTCAAAATGAGTCAGAACTCAAGGGAAAAAGTAAGAAAAGGGAATCCTAAAATAATTCTAAAAATATTTGTCAACAATAGCAACAACAAAAATTTCCAGAGTTTGGAGAAGAGATGCAGATTTCAGCCTGCACACAGATGTGCATATCAAAGCACATTCATAGGAAGGGAGAAACATTTGGGGTGACTCCTGTCTCATGGCCCTTGGAGAAACAGGTTCTAACACAGACAGAAAGATTCAGGAACTAGTGAGAAATGTAAAATGGTTTGGAAAATGACTGTAAGTTCTTGTTCTCCTTGAAATGGACAAAGCACAAAACAATGCTCTGACAGCCACTGCAGATTGTGAGGAAAGAGACAATATTGCCCACATTCTGGGAATGTGTAGTTCTGTCCAGGGAGAAATACAAAAAGGGAAAAGTGAGAAAGCACTTTATCATAGCAGTAAACCCAAAAAGGTCTTGAATATTCAGCAACAGTAGGCTTTCCTATCTACCTCAAACAGTAATCTGTTGTTATTTCTTTTATTGTCCTATCCTAATATAAATAGAAGCTTTGAAAAGTCTGAAAAGATGAAAAGAAAAGTTTCTTCTCCTCTCTGAGCCAACAACAGCATTCTGCCAACTACCTCTTCACATAAAACGGTCGAATCCCGTCCAATGCGCCTCAGCGAGTGGACTGGAATGCACAACATCACTGTCCAGCGCAAACTCAGCCAGCAAACACTTTCCATTTGAAAGCTTCTTGCTGCTGAATAAACATAGCGAACTCCCTGGAAGATTATTTCAGTCCCCATTGCTTTTGCACAAAGATTCCTCATGTTACCTTGAGATGCTCCCTTTGTTGTGCTAAGAACAGGACATCTCTGTCTGACACAGATGAGAAACCAAGGCCACTGGTACAGACTGAAAGTCTGGCTCTGGACCACACTGTGGACAACACTTTTCCTTGGCTGGACCTACCTGCACCTGTGTTTTATGCTAAGAAAATATTTCTGTGCCCAGAAATATTTAAGTGCTGAAATTCAAAACATTGGAGACAACTCTGTAACTTGTGTTAAGGGCCTAATTATTCTACTTTCATGGAGAATTACAATCCTATTTTAGCTCATTTCTCTTTGGATAGTTTGTTTATTATCCAGATCCTCTTACCCAATTTCAACCCATGTTTTAATTAACCCCTTATGCAGTAAGATCGTAAGTTGCATAGCCAATTGCAATGATCCAAGCATTTCACATAAAAATAATCAAAGATTTAAAGTCATCCCAGTTTTAATTGTTATGACTCCCTTTGTGCAATGCTAAGGTTTACTATTTTCTCTGGACTCAAAATGTAATAGGCCAATCCCTGAAAGTCCTTTCAGTAGAGACAGATTCATTGAAAACTAATTTATTAAAGATGAACATATCCTTTTTACTGAATAAAAGGATAAAGCAGTTTACATAAAAGAATAGCTTCACTACCTTTTTGAATTTTTTATAAAATTATAGCTCACATATTAATGTGCCTTGAAAACAGTATTTTCAGCAGTTTAATTTGTCTGTGTCAAAAGAAAATATTTTCATAATACATATAGATGTCCAATAGGACAATATTTTCATGCAACAGCTTTGTGAAATGCATTCTATATATTCATAAATCAATATGCTCTTCAATAGCTCTCCCATATATTCTCAAGTATAGATATATCTAATATTGATTCTTCCATGTATCCTGTGGCCCTTAGATTTTCTCCTTCTCTGCCTTGCTTTCTGTATTGTGTCATACTAAGTTTCCTGTTTCTGTGACCCTGTCTCCCTCTCCACCTTCACCCTTAAACCACTCCAGCCAGCTCCAGGGTAAGGCAATGGGATGCTTGGACCCGAACAGCCATGTTTTCACTTGTGATAAGTAATATGCATACGCATTTCAACGGTGCACAGTTTCTCACTCCATGCCCCATTCCTTGAGTCCTCCTCTATAACACACAGTCTGAGATTCGCATCTGAGAATGACAGCCAGCCTGAACATCTACCTCTGCCCTATTCAGTTGTAGAAACATGTAGCCAATGACAGACCAAATTAAATTGCAGAAAACACTGTGAGAAAGAAATGGGAAATGATCAAATACTGTTTGGCAGCAAACTCCACTGATTACTCCAACTCTTTAATACAACACAACCATAGACATGTTCAAAACAGTTCAAAGAAAAAGATATATTTGAATCATTGGATTTTTATCACATTGGTCATTGGAACACTGACGTCCATAAAGTTAGTCTGAAACAGTATGAAAGTATATAGGACAAGAAACAAGAGCAGTTTACACTATCCTCTCTCCACCTCTCTGTAAAATGTGCATCTCTGCATGTCTAATTCCAGAATTATTCCCTCATCTTTAGGGTCATTCCATGAAGCACCACTTGGTGTAACATGAACTCAGGTAATCTATGAAATCTACATCGTTATTTTCTGAATACTTATTCTGTGCCCAGAATTGTTCAACCCAGCTATCTCATTTAACATCAAAATAACAATTTCAGTTAGGTATTATTATTTTTTGTGACACAGTTGGCATTTAAAATTTTTTAACTTGCATAAGTCAAAATGTCCACTAAAATAAGAAAGAAATAGACCTAGGACTGCTGGACTCTATCTCTTGCATCTCTAAACATTGTGCAGAGAGACTCTAAAGGAATAATATTCAATGTAAGTGTTCAAAGGCTATACAAAGGATAAAGAAGTCTGACTTGTAAGCTTTATCATTATTTTAATACAGAAATGTGAGATTTTCAAGGATGTATTCATGAAAGAAATATAACAAAATTCTGGGAGTGTGACTTTTGTTTTGGTACCTACAAAATGGACAAGTAAAGAGATAAAGCCCTGAGCACCTTGTCTAGCATATCGAGAACCCTAAAATATGTTATAACTTCAATAGCTTCAATATTATTAATATTTATTATTACCAGGTGTTGCTGCATTTTATTTGACAGTTTCTAGTGCTGGACATGATACAGGATGATAAGGAAGAAAACAGGGTACTTTACATTTTTACACTGCATTTTTAAAAAATCAAATCTTTATTGCTGCATTATGAATGCACATCATCATCACCTTCAACATTGAGAGTTTGTACCAGAATATGACATGAGTTGATTCTCATTTTCCCCTCCCCCCACAGTACAACCCCCACCCCATATATACATAAGCTTTGTTTGCTTTTTTCTTTATTACTATCACATTCTTTTCCCCCTCGTTATTTATCTCTACACACTCTTTCTTTTTAAATGTTTCCTATTTCACAATATCAACTATACATACTACAATGCATTTACATCTTAATTTCCTCATACCAGAGAAAAGATACGATATTTACACATCTGTGGCCTATTTATTTCATTTATGAGGACGTCCTCAAGGTACACCCATTTGAATATGAATAACTCCATCTTATCATTTTAATGGCAAAATAATACTCCATTCTATAAAAGAACCACATCTTCTTTATCTAGTCTCCAGTTGATGGACATTTTGGTTGTTTCCAACAGTTAGCAATCACAAACTGAGCTGCTATAAACATAGGTGCACATATGTCACTGTAATATGAATCTTTTAATTCTTTTGGGTATATAACTATCAGAGCAATGGCAGGATCAAATGAGACCTCCAATCCTAGCTTTCTGAGGAATCTGCACACTGATTTCCACAGTGGTTATATGATTATATGAGTACAATCCCACCAACAATGGAGAAGGGTTCCTTCTTCTCCGCAGCCTTGCCAACATTTGTTAGCTAATTCTGAAATAGCAGCCATTCTTTGTGGGGTGAGATGAAATCTCAGTGTTGTTTTTATCTGCATCTCTCGAATGAACAATGATAAAGTGACAACCTGTCTCACAAAAAAAAAAGAAAGAAAGAAAAAGATAATATACATATATATATATATATATATATATATATATATATATATATATAAAGAGAGAGAGATACATAACTAAAATTAATTGGATAACAAAGTAAAGTATATTAAGCTCAGTTCATATTTTTAAAATAAATGCATGTACAAAAATATTTGCCAGCACAGTCTTGATGAAGCTATGCTTCTGCATTCACACAGTCATAGGATCTCGCTCTGTCGGCTTCAGCTCTTCCAGATGCAAATAGGTACACGCTGATTGAAAGTGTGGCAAATATTTTCCCATGTGATTCACATATTTTCAAAATCAAAAAGCCCATAATGTGTTTGTAGACACCGGCTTATGTAAGTGTTAGAAATGGAGCAACTTTTCCCCATATTCAGAATAAAGTGTTCTGGGGACGAGGAAAAGAAAGAACTTTTATTCCTGAAGTTTATCATCACAGTAATTTGAAAAAGAAAAACACAAAGTGAAGGATGAACCGCACAAAGTATATTCAAGCAAACAAGTCAAGCACACCCTGAACTTTGAAAGTAGCACATAGAGATTTATTTTCAAAAAGTATTAGACAGTTAAGGGAATCATATATTTTCTCATGTGCTATATGCAAAAGAGAAAAATATTTAGTATAGTAATTTTAAAAGACTTTTAAAAGACCTTGCACATATATACACATGAGCATTTAAGAGCACAAGCCAAAATTTTTATTCACATATCTTTATTATGCTTAGGCTCGAAGTTTATTCAAGCAAATAAATACTTTTCTTTTTTTAAAGAGTAGTAAATATTTTCTGTCAGTAGCTAGAATAAAATGATCTTGTTCAGTTATTTAAAAAATCCTGAATTTTTCATTTTAATTTTTCTAAAATTAGTACAACAAAATTTTGTTTGTAAAACTGCAGAATCTGTCTTTCGACATTAAGTGGCTCTAAAAATCAGTATTTTGATTATTTAATTGCAACTGAATCAAAAACATAAATTATCCTTCATGGCATGACTCATGGTGTTAAAAATTAAGAAAAAAATATTCTTCTCATAACAGTTTGAGCTCATCAGAAATATTTAAAATATTGATTCTGTATTTCTGATATTCCATTAAATTGTAGGAAATGCTCAACATGTAGATGAATTTTTTTCAGCTTATTTAATCTTGTGAATAATTGAGGAACCGCATGTCTGTGAGAGATGTTGTCACAGAAGCCTGCCACATTACAACCCCTCTCCCTTCTCCTCTCCACCTGGCCCCAGATCCTCTTGTTATCTATAAAATATCCACCTCCCTGTTTGCTATCAGTTATGTTTTAATTTGCTCTTGACATTATATAAACTTTGGATGCAAATTTTAAATCTATAAACATATTTTTACATTCCACATTCTCTTGCAGAGGTGAGTTGTTCCATTCATTGGTCAAAATATATATTTTGTTGTATTTGATTTTCATCTGTTTAAATTGGTTCCGACGGGCATATTATTTACTAATGTAATGGTTTGTAGGAATAAATGCTTATTTAGACCTAAAAAGTGGTGAAAAATGAAAGTTTCAAAGGAAACAATGCAACTGTTTAGTTATCTAAGTAAAAACAACCATTGGGAATGCATAAACATTTTGGAATTTATGATAAATACTTGCTGTTGTCCCAATAATTTACACAGTACCTCAACATAAAGGCTATGCCTCCAACCACAAATCTTAGCTAAAGAAAAGAGAGAAAATAATTTTTAAAAAGAATAAAGATGGCTAAGAAGAAAGACTGTGATAAAGTGAGTGGGAAGAAAGATTGGGAAGAAAATGATTCACCCATTTGAGATAATTCACTCATTTCTCTGCAAGAGCATTTACTCTAGAGGAAGCACAAATGACAGAAGCTATCCAGAGTCCCCGGAGCCTCGTATCTTCCTATCTCCGTCCAACCCGAGTTTCTGTGTTAAAAATATCTTTCTTTCAAATGCAAGTCAGCACCTTCATATAGATTCTTCTCGAAATAGTAAAGCTCATTTAGTTTAGGGTGAAAAATGTTTAGAAGTTATTGAAAGGAAGTACGTTGACCTTTAATGTAAGACTCTCAAGGATGATTCTGATGATAGCCAATCTTTTTCAGCAGCAGCATTTGCATACTTTAAATTCACCCGATTTAATTGTATAATTAAATCATTTTTAGTAAATTTATAGAGCTGTAGAATCAGCACCATAAATAAGGTTTAGATTGTTTCTGTGGTATACTCTTCCATCCCTGACAAATTGCTTGGGCCCATCTGCAACTAATCGGTTAATCTATTATATCATTTGTCAGCCTCAGGTGACCACTAACATATCTACTCATCCTATAGGTTTGTCATTGTGCGCATTTCACATCTGCTTAACTACATAATGTGTCACCTATTGAATCTCTCCTCATCTCCTTGCTGTTGTGTCTTCCAGGTCCATATTAACTTTTTTAAAGCATGTAACAATTGCTCCTTTGCCGTTATGAATAAATTTGTCCAGTCACACAGATATACAGCATTTACTGACTATTCATCCCCTGGTACACATCCAGCTATATCTGCTTTGGGGCACCACCAACATTTGTGGCAGGTGTTTGTGTAAACACTATCATCCATGGATGTATATGATATACAGCAATTCTGCCTCCTTGGATGCAAACAATCACTGATCAAAATGTATTGGGAAAATATTGTTCTCCACTGAACATGTACTCATGCCTCTGCCTCCCAAGTGCTGGGATTACAGGCATGAGCCACCAAGCCCAGCACTGTGGTACATGGTACTGATTACTGGTCACCACACCCAGCATTGTTGTATGTGGTTCCCAGGGATCAAACCCAGGTCTTGTACTTGCAAGAGGGCATTGGAACCACTGAGCTGAATCCCCAGTCCACAGATAGTGTTCTTGAAATTATTCCCAAATAGTACATTGTAAGAGCTATGTACATAGCAATTAGAGTATGTTATAATGAGTATTTCAAAGATCTGCATGAGTAAGTTATAAACAGACACCACATAATTTAGACAAGAAATTTAGACTTTGATGATCTTGGTACTGTGGAGAGATACTAAATTCCGCTTTTCATGGGTAAGACACTCAAAGATAACTGTATGTAGAAGTGAAATGACTGGATGATATGATAAGATTTTGTTTAATGCTATGAGGAAATTCCACACTGCTTTCCAAATTGGATGGATCAAATTAGCAGCAATGTGTCTTCTGATTTCTTCACATCTGCATCAGCACTCTAACAAAACATAAATGCCATTGTACTGTAGGTTCCATACTCATCCCCTTAATAACAAATAATGCCAAATGTCATTTCTTATGTTTATCAGCCATTGATACAATCTTTTTAAATATTTCTATTCAAAATTTTACTCATTTTGAAAAGTTGGCTTATTAAAATTGCTTTTATTTATTGAGTTGTAAGAACTGTAACTCATAAGAATTATGTTTGTACACTCCATTAGTTCTTTGTTAAATATCAGACTTGCAGTTATTCTTTTTTTTTTCAATTTCTAGATAGTATCCTTTATAGGATCAAACTTTTAATTTTGATAAAGCCCAGTTTAACCCTTTCCTCCTAGTGTCCTGGTAACATATCCAATGATTCTTCATTTAAAACAATAAATGAGAGTTTATCATACATTTTCTTCTAGATTTTTTAGCAGTTATGTTGAGGTCTATGTTCTGTAGAGCTTGAACTTTAAGAATTTGCTGTGCCTGAAGGGAGGTCAGGGTAGAATGCCATCATTTTGCACATAAATAACCAATTGTTCTAGCAATATTTGCTGTAAGATCATTCTTCCCACCATAGTCCTGTTTTACTTAGCACCTTTGTCTGAAAATAAAAGTTTATTTGTGAGCTTTCTTTTTCCCATTATCTTTCATTCAATTTTTATGCCAATTTTTGGTAAACTTTGATACTCAGGAAGAATAAATTATTGGGGTTCATTTTTTAATTCAAATAAGTATTTAATTCATGGTCTTTTGCTTTTCCAGAAAAATGTTTAGACCACCTTGTCAATTTCTACAAAAAGGAAAAATTTGAGAATAATTTCTGTTTTAATAACCCTGGATCTAAACTCATGAAATGGTTTCCCACTTATTTAAGTCATTTTTTTTCCTTCAGCAAAGTTCCATAATTATTGAGAGCGCAAGTTTGCAATTTTTCATAAATGTAGCTCTAAATATTTTACACCCCTGTGCATATTATATTATTAATGCAAATTTGAACCTTTTGTTGCTGACTTCAGAAACAATTTATTTTGATATATAATTACATATTTAATATGGTAGATTTTTGATATACTTAGTATAAGGATATATACTGCTAACTTTACTTAGCAGTATGTTGGGTATGTTTTAAGCGATGTTTCTTTGTGTTTTAATAATAAAGGGTCATTTCAATTCTAAATAAATCTAGTCTTAGATTTTTTTCTCCTGATCTGAATGCATTCACTTTTCCCTTTTTTCAATTGAACTGTTTTTCAGGTTCAGCCCTAATCATTATCCTGTCAGAGTACACCGTGGCCCTGCTCCTGATCTGAGGGGAAATCCTAAGTCTTTCATCATGAAAGATGCTATGAGCTGTAGCCCATTTTATAGATGCCTTAACTCAAGATAAGGAAGTTCCACTGGGCTTTTCATATAATTTGTATTATGCTATCGACAGTCTGACAAGCCATTGTGGTTGCGCTTTCTTCTTGTACTTTTCCAAGGTTTCTTTGAACAACTTTATACTAGTTGTTTCAGAGTCTTTGGTAGCTGAGTTCAACATCTAGGTCTCCCAAAGACAATTTCTATTAATTATTTTCTATCCCTAAGGAAGAGTTCGACTTTACTATCTCTTTTAAATATTTTACTATTTTTTAAATATTAGAATTTTGTATAATTTTTAAACCTGGCATTGTATAGGTCATGCCCCATTAATATATCTAAGTGATTGGCTAATAATTACTAAACCTTTTGGGTCAAATACCTTTGGTCTATAAAATTTTCATATTTTCCTTTAATCTGTGCTTTTTAAACCCAACATATAATGTCAGTCACATAAAAATACTAAACGAACACTGCCAAGTGGAATAGCAATAACTATGTGTCTCTCCCTATCTCTCCATTGATTTGTCTGTCTCTCTGCCTATCCATCCATCCATCCATCCACCCATCCATCCATCCATCCTTTTTACTCCTGACCAATTTGATTGAATGAAAGAATACAAGATTGGCTTGGCATTCTAATATAAATCACAGTGATTTATTATAATTTACTTAAGGATAGTTTCATTTGACCAGATGCACTAAAATCACTTGATAAGATTTTATTTTCATAATATGATAGTGAAGAAAATAAATCAAATATCGAACAACTCAGATAAAAGTAACCTACTATCTTTATGGTTTTCATTCACAAAAATTATAAAAAAGAGGAAAAATTATCGAAACTGTGATTGATGTCCAGTGCATAGGACAGCAAGTCATGGTCAGTGGGTGACAAAGGGCTCTCCAAGCAGCGTTCTATTTGCTGACCTGTGTGGGGGCTGAATGTTTGCATTGCAATAACTTAGTCCTACCACTTTGTTTTGTGTTTTTTTTCTCTATGTTTACACATTGTATAACACAAAGGAGTGTATTCATTATCATAATTACAGTAATATTTTCTTGGGTGTATGTACAGGTCAGAACTTATCAGATATACTTGGAAAATGCAACTTAATATGTATAAATTATACTTGTTTATAAGTAACATAAATAGTTATAAACAATGTAGTGATTAAGAAGCTAAAACATTTTTTATTTTATTATTTGTTTAGGAGGAGCCAGAACTATATGTTAGATAATTAACATAGGATTCTCCAACTGTAAGAAAGTCACTACTGGAACTCAAAATAGACTTTATCTGTTCACCTAAGATTTACTTTATTTTGTGGAGAGAAAGAAAACTTGCACTGCACCTGGAAAGGCTGGAGTATACAGTATTTTTGTAAAAGACTTGATTAACACCTGCTTAAATATTTTCTTCCAATCCTTAATTAAACAGTTAAGGTAGGACTTCATTTTCTAGATATACAATCAGACAGAGTCTGAATAATACTCTACAGCTGCTAATTTCCGTTTTCAAAGATGGAGTTAAACACCAAAAGGTTTTTCACACTCTAGAAGAGAATATGCAAAAGAGAGCTCTGCACTTTCCAAAAGACACCACATTATCAAAATAGAAAAAATAAGGAAAAATAATTGCATTTTCTTTTATTCTGAAAATTATAAAACCATATTTTTTCTCACTCTAGAAGTATTTAAAAAGTTCAAAATATCATTTAGTTAAATTAATGCAACCATAAAGTAAGGAAAATTTCCCCATTTATTAGTAGTAACAATTAAGAATATATTTTCAAAGCCTATAAATGATACTGTTAATCAATTTAGTGACAAGATTATGGTCTCAAAAGCACAAAGAAACAGAATATATTATAATTCTCTCTTCAGTGACCTTTAGTATCATTCATATTCTAGAAAACAAAGTAAATGGTTATAATAATTATTTTAATATTTATAAAATAGATCTACATTTTTTCATGAGCATTTAATGACATTTTTGTCCTGTCTCTGATTTGCAGAATTTTAGTGTTCTTTTAATGAATCCTTTGACATGTTTATTTTCTTTTCAAACAGAACAATACATTTGATAAAGGACAAAAGAGGAAGAGAAAAGGGAAACAAAACAAGGACGGAGGAAGGGGCAGGCAGGAAAGGTCAGGAGGACAGGCAGTGCCTCGTCAGCGGCAGAGTCCTTTCAAAGGTGAAGTCACATTTCAGAGAAGGCTAAGACAGCGCTTGAGGTTTCTAGTGTCTGAGGGTGACCTCAATGCACACTCTGCTCCTGGAGTGTGTCCTGCTTTCCTTCGGGACAGGAGCGTGGGACGAGCGCTTCTGTGACCTCCAGAGCCGAGGCGCTCCATTCTGGACCCAGACCGTGTGTGTTACGACTTCATTCCTCTATGACCCAGGAAAAAGCCACGAGTCACGTTGTCTCCATTCTGCCAGGGGCACATTGGGGCATTTTCTCGCATTCACGTGGTTACAGGAATAAGTGTGCTCATATGTTCCAAAGATTTAAAACGTCGCTCAACATATAGAGCTTATGAAAATATACAACATTATTACTATATGTACATGATTGTTTTATTGCTTATTTAATTAAGAAGGTTGGTACAAAAAACCCATGCTTTGATTACTTTCAAATTCCTGTTCCTTTAACTTCAAAACATCATGCGATTCATACATGACCACTAAATTCCCACATAGCATTGTGAAGAAACATTATGACTAATGGTTTATAATGAAATGATTCCAAGAAATAGTTATTTACTTTATGCTAGTACCATGAATATAGGCGCAAATCCAGATCTAAAATCATTTAAAACAACAGTATCATATTTGAACTCTTTGAAGGAAAGGATCTTATCTTGAGAGTCAAACCGATTTAAGTGAATCATATAATTTATTCAAACTTTCATCCATAGGCTTTTCGAGAGTTTTCTCAAGTAAAAAATTAATTCCATCTGTTATGGCTTTTATCTAGATGCTTCCTCAGTGCCTCATGTGCTCATGAGTGGAGCTTTTCAGAAGTTGCTGGATCTGGGGGTGTGAATATGGATTAAGGGTGGTTGTGTGTAATAAATAAATTATTTCACTGCTTGTTTTAGAGTAATTCAAATATGGATAATGAGTGTGGGGGGCATCACCCAATAGGTTTGTTCACCTAGAGGGAATAAAATGTACGGGTGGTTCACTGATTGCAGCTTCCTGCCTCCCCAGCCCTGGACTTTCTGCTTTGACACACCACCTGTCATGGATCCAGCTGAGTATGAACTGAAATTTTTAGTGTTTGCTAAAGTAAACTTTCCTTCTTTAGTTTGTGGGTGTTGGGTATTTTGTTCTATCAACTAGAAAAGTAACATAAAACATTATCCTAAGGCCTATTTATATAAATATATTGTTGTAAAATAGATTTAATTAATTGCAAGGAACATAATAATAAATGAGCCTGAGTTAACATAATTCTCCGTGTTATGTATTTATCAGCCTTTCATTGCTGTGAGCAAATGCTTGAAGAAATGACTTCAAAGATAAAGATTTGGTTTGGGTCATAGTATCTGAGGTTCCCCACAATCATCAGTTCTCTCCAAGACAGAAACATCAAGGAGGCAGGGATTGGGGGAAGAAAGCAACTCCCTTGAGCCAGGAAGCAGGAGTACAGGAATGAGATACGTACTGACCATCTGCGACTGAGCACCACTTCCTCACATTCATGCAGCTGTGAACACATCAACAGGTCAACCCATCCAGGCCTCTGGCACCCTCATGACGCCAACATCTCTTCATGCTCCTGCTGAATGTTGCCTCAACCCTGAGTATAAACTCTCAACATGGATGCCATGATGGACACTTCATATCTAAACATAGAAGTTGTTATATGTGATCTTTATAACAATTCTCTTATAAAATTATGAGTTGCCAGTGTAATACTACATGAAAGAATGCATCATGGTGCGAGATCTAGGGCAGTCACTGAGTAGGGCAAATTGCCAAAGAGTAGAATGGTTTCTTCAGACTAGTTTCAGTGATGATCTATCATATTTCATGCACAAAAGCTGAGGAAAGGGTAATGCTTTTAGTAATAATAAAACATGGATAGAGAGTAAGAATATTAATTAAAAATATGAATGAGTGATAAAAGAAAAGTACACATAATGCTAAGGGATATCTAATTACTTCAATAAAGAGTGTACACAATTGTAATGGATGCAGTGTGTCTTCACTGTGACCCATTACTGGCTGGTGTACCCTCCCAGCTCGCTTCGAGCAAGTTGACTATGAAGAGTTCCTAGACTTGCCTCTTCTGTCAAGATCCAGCCACACCACAGAACAGCCACACCGCCTTGAGCAGGTGCACTCCACCAATCATTTTTCTTTTCTCCTCACTGTGAATGAAAAAAATATCTAGAATAAATAAGTTGAAAGAAGCATTGTTTAAATATGATAGGTGTCACTAAAATAATAAATCGATTTTTCCAATATTATTTAAAATACATTGTGTTCTTGTGCACAGAAGCCTGACAGAGAGACAGAGAGAGAGAGAAAGAGAGAGACAGAAAGACAGAGAGAGAGAAAGAGAAAGAGAGAGAGAGACATGGAGATAGAGAGACAGAGAGAACAAGCAATATGACTTTCTGAGACGCAGTTAAGTACAAGGAGGAACAGTTGATTCCTGCCCATGCAATAGACTGTGCTATAGGAGAGGAGCCAGCCTGATCTTGGAGAGCAGAGAGCTCTGCATGGATAGGGTGACTATTTGCCCTTTGTTTCAAAGGCTCCAAAACTGTCTGTGGTGCACACACCCCGGAAAGTGTGGTCCGTGACCAGCTCTGTCATTCAAGGATGCCACCCGTGCTTCTTTTTTACATGTGGTGTCTCAGCAAGGCACAGGTTTCTTCCTTTCATAAATGACATTATTCTTCTTAATGATGTTTATGGGATAATTTTAAGGATTATTC
Source organism: Petromus typicus (assembly GCA_004026965.1). Taxonomy (NCBI): domain Eukaryota; kingdom Metazoa; phylum Chordata; class Mammalia; order Rodentia; family Petromuridae; genus Petromus; species Petromus typicus. The sequence goes on along the minus strand of PVIR01003671.1, from coordinate 23,820 downwards.
ACTTCATTAATCTATATCTAAGTTTTAGTAGCTTCTAATTAACTTAATCTGCTTAAATACTTGCAAATGAAGTGATTTAGCCTTTTTCTTTTCCACTTCTGAAAATGATTATCTGGTGTGTTTTTGGAATCGCTTCCACTTTTTGAGAATACTTTGGTCTTTGTGTTCTCTGCTAAGTCTGCCTCATTCCTTCTTATTATTTTATAACATTATCCCCTTCCTTTTCATGTTGTGATAGTTTTATTTTAATATTCCTTGTGTCCCTGAGGAGCTTCTCTGCAGAACTTTCAAGCTCTATTTTAGACAATCACACAGTAGGAATAATGTTACTGCCACCTTACACTATTTGCTTTCAAAACTTGCCACACAAACTTAGCATTCCTTAGCTTTCAGTTTTTGATCATTATCAGTGGCAATAGAGTTCAATGTATGGTTTTCACCTGCTGCTCAGGAATGAAGTTAGAACGAATCTCAGTGAAATACCTATGAGCCTTCCTCCCACATATCTTCAATAAACAAAAAAGTAAGAAAAGGAACAACGAAAATACCGGAAATTATGGTATATTGCTATAAATCTCCTGTCACATTATGCATCTACAATAACACTATAACTGTAAAACTTTTATAATTATTTTAATGGGCAACTTCTGGGAAAAAATAGTGAAGGAACAGGTTGAAGTAAGATACAAACCAAAAATCAGCTCCAAAATATGTAGAAAAAGAAATGAAAGGTCAGGTTGACAGCAAGCTCTTCAATAGCACCGATGCTAGAAACGTGTCTCATCACAGAGGTACAGTGCTGAACCCCCCACACCTTGAAAGACAAGAAGTTCATTGTGGCTTGTGAGCTCCAGAGGTTTTGGTCCATAATCATCAGACTGATATTGCCTTGAGAAAGGCAGTAACAGAGGAAAAAGGTGCTCACATCACAGCATCCAAGAAGCAGAGAGAGAAGGGAGGGCTGGGGGAAGATGCAGCCTTCCAGGTCATGGCTGCTGGGAACCACACTTCAGCCAGGTCCCACCGCCTCACTGCGAGTCAGCTCTTGTGCCCCCTGTGACCTAATCACCTTCCAGGAGCCCAGCCCTGAACGAATGAGACAATGGGGAAAAGTCCAAACTAAGCCGCAACAAATGCGATGACACACATTAATGTCACCATGGTGGTGTTGGAGCATTGGTTCTACTGTCAAACACTGAAGACCACATTCTCCCAATTATTAGTGGCATGACTTTGGATAAGCAGCCCATTCTAAAGGGCATCATCTGTGAATTAAGACTCACTGGATGAGAGAAAAGATTAAATGGTGCTGAGTGCCTAGACCATTTAGCACAGCACAATGCAGATACCACGTGTTATTAAATAAAAGACTTCAAAGATGGTAAGACACACCATTATTTTATCTACTATCAGGAAGACAGTTAGGGACTGCCAATTACAGTGTGACATAACACCTCGGTGACAATTCTGAGTGACAATCCATCACACCAAGCCTCTCATTTTCTTTGAAATAAATTTCAACTACACCAGGGGTTTTGGCAGCTTCTCATGCTTTTAGTTCCATGCTTTTAGTTCTCTTGATTGTAACAGGTTTTATTTGTTCATGTATGTTTGTAAAATAAATAACAGAGTTCAATCCTTTACTTGAGTATTTTTTTCCTTCTTTGATACTTGAAATGTACTGTTTAGGTAAAAAGAAAGAAAAGAAAAATACTAAAAGTAGTATTCTTACAATGAGTATGTCTGCATTAACATCAACTATATATTTCTCCTCTCTAATCTGATTTTCTTTAGATTCAGATTTTACCTGTCTAACTGCTAAATGGCATTGTAAACTGGGTATTTGCAGGAAACCAATGCAGATGCATAATTGAATTTATAAAAATAAAGAACCATGACCGAATTTGTGTACATGTAGTACAAGTAGATAACTGTGCCACTCAATGTGATTTAATGAAGCTATTGATTATAAATTCAGAACTTCAAAAAAGATTAGAATATGGAAATATCTATGTTTTAAAGTTGAAGAAATACACTTAGTAATGCTATAATTTCATATCATTACAGATGGCTGAGAGTGTTTTTGTTTATAAAGACCTTATACCCATTCAATTCTTTACCGTTTGAAAAACACCAGAAATGCAATTAGGAAACATTCAAAATTATCTCCCATACCAGAGGTTACCTGAAGATCATAATTTAGGACTCTATTTGTAAAATGTGTGATAGCCATAAAATGGAGTATTATTCAATGATAAAGCGAAAGCTATCATTCTGTGTGAAAAGAAATGTTTGAAAGCTAAATGCACACTGCTAAATGAAAGGAGTCATTATGAAGTAGCTGCAAACTATGTGATTCAAATTAAGTGACCTATTTTTTTAAAAAATAAAGAGAAAAGTGACAATAAGTGTTACAAGTGGAGCGGGGCAGACAGACTGACTGGGGAGAGCACAGTGCATTTGTGAGGAGAACGAAATCATGCTATGTGCTGCTGTAATGGCGGACATGTGACACGTGCACCTGTCAAAGCTCCTATGTCCTTACAGTATGAGTGATGAGAAGTTGGGTTAGGCCACAAGGATCTCACCAAAGAACACAGGCTGTGACAGGTCTAGCTGACGCATCCCCCTGAAAAGAGTGAGGGGATGAGGTGCAAATCTATGTGACCTGAAAGAAGAGTGAAAGCTCTCAATCTGAAGGCAGAAGGGATTCTACTAAGCAGTCTGTGTATCGAGTGACACTATTTACCACAATGGCATGAATTCCTACCTTGGATACTGCAGGTGTACTGGAAATGAAAGCTGCAAACTTAGAACATCTTCTATGGTGTAAGAAGTTTCTAAAATATGAAACAATACACAACACTGTTGGAGATGTGTTGAAGCAGTACAAGAGATAACAGCTGGAGGTGTGGAGACTAAAGCTCACCCAATTTGAAAAATGGGAATAAATTTTCTTGGCTTATCATCCAAAGCACAAATAAAGTATACATGTGCCTATAGTGTTATTTTAAAAAGGACTGAATGAATAATAGGGATAGTAGTACAGAATGTCTCTTGCAGAATCCAAATTAATTTTTCTAGAAGGTCTTCTTTCAAGAAGAAAATTATAGCCGGGCACTGTGGCATATGCCTGTGATCCCATCACAGTCTGGAGGCTGAGTCCAGAGGATTGAAAATCTGATCTCAGCATGGAAAATTTAGAAATTTAATGAATCATGTCTCAAAATTAAAAAAAAAATAGTTGGGCATGTACCTCAGTGCAAAAACTCTGAGTTTAATCTCCAAGAAAAAAAAAAAAACCTACATATCCTCATACCTTGAAGAACTGACTATAAACCACAAGAACAGTTATATAAATACTAGTTTGACAAACTTTACTGACGCCAAGTCATCAAGGTTACCTGAATAGTGATAATTCAGGATGACAAATTGTCGTTGTAATTACTGGTCCTATTTGTCCTGTTCACTATAGTGCCCAGTTAAATAACTAGTGTGAGCATGACTGTGAAAACATTTTTTTAATTTAAACATTTATTGGTAAATTATATATGCACAACACGATCACACTCAACATTGAGAATTTCTATCAGTATATGATATGACTTCACTTCCATATCATTAAGATTTGTTTCCTTTTTGGGGGTTGTGATTTTTTTTTCCTCAAATCTTTAGTAGTATATTACATATACACATCATCATCGCATTCAACATTGAGAGTTTGTACCAGAATATGATGAGCCACTGTTGGCAGAAGTGTAAACTTGTTTCCTTTTTTATTAACCATCACAGTTTTTCTTTCCCTTCATTACACCCCAATTCCTTTTGAATATTTCTATTTTATAATATCTGTCATATGTTCTTAAACTGCTTTACTCTTCAGTTTCTCATACCAGAGAAAAGATATTTATATATCTGTGATCTATTTATTTCACTAATGAGTACGTCCTCAACTTATGTCCATTTGAATATAAATGACTCAAACTTATCATTCTTTGTGGCAGAGAAATACTCTTCTATAAAAAACATTTAAAAACACCACATCTTCTTTATCCAGTCTAGAATTGATAGACACTTGGGTTGTTTCAAAGATTTAGCTATCACAAACTGAGCTGCTATAAACATGGGTGCATATATGTCACTGTGATGTAAATCTTTTAATTCTTTTGTGTATATACTAGCAGGGGAATAATAGCATCAAATGGGATCTCTAATCCTAGTTTTTTGAGAAATCTCCACACTGATCTTCACAGTGGTTGTACCAATCTACAACAGTGGAGAAGGGTTTCTTTCTCTCCTCATCCTCACCAGCACTTATTGCTGGCTAATTTTGAAATAGTAGCCATTCTTTGTATAGAGAGATGAAATCTCAGTGTTATTTTCATCTGCATCTCTTGAATGATCAGTGATGTTGAGCATTTCTTCATATATTTCTTAGCTGATATTACTTCATCTTCTGAAAGTGTCTGTTCAATTCAGATGCCCATTTTTGAATTGGGTCTTTACATTTGGGTGGGCTGATTTTTCAGCTGTTTATATAGTCCAGGTACTAGCCCTTTGTCTGAGAAACTGCTGGTAAAGATTTTTTTCCATATTGGTGGCTTTCTTTTTACTCCACCTGTGGTTTCTTTCACTGCACAGAAGCCTTTTAATGAGGTGAGATCACATGTGTTGATTTCTTCTGCTAGTTCTTGTGGTATAGAGGTTTTGTTTGTGAAAATATTTTGTAACGAGGTTAAGCTACTATCAATTCACTGTAAACAAACCTCAGTACAGTAAATTGGCCACATCTAAACATTGGAAGGCCTTGAGACAAAATACCAGACTATTATAAAGAAATTATGCTTCAAATATGATACCAATTTCTTCCTCAGTTTCCCTCTCATTCACCTGCACTGCAAACTAGATACTCACCTACTGACATGTATGTGAAATAATTGCTGAAAATATTTCTGTCCCCAGGGGTTACGGTTGGTTTCCTCTGGGTAATCCCAACTGACCAGTTCACTTGATATGATGTGACAAAATTAGCACATCAGCACTGTAGTTTTCCTCCACAAAATCTCCAACTCCATTTGAATAATGAGATAAACAGCAGAGGAATTCTCATGGACAGCCACCCTACAAAGCAAATGGTTGATTCTCAAACTGCAAAAGGCATCAAAACCAAGAAAGCCTAAAAAACTGTCGGAACCAAGCAAACTGAGGGCTATGACAACAAAACATAAAGCAATGTCTTAGATGGGATTCTAGAACAAATAAAAGCATTAGGTAAAACCAAGAAGTATGAGTTAAGTGTGGCCTTTAACTGTGTTGTATCACTGTTGGTTTATTCACTACAACAAATATGCCATGCTGGGTAGAAGATTTAACTCAGTGGTTCCAGTGTCTGCCTCACAAGTTCTACATTGGAACCCAGGTATTCCCTCAAAAAAATAAAGAAATAAAAGCAAATGTGCTATGTCAATAATAGAAAAAATCGGCCTTGGGGTATAGTATATGGGATTTCTTGGCATTATCTTTGAAACTTTTCAAATTATACTGAATACTGTTCTAAAAAAATCATCTATACTTACACTGTTTTTGAGAATACCCAATCTGTGGAAAATGATCCTACCAGAACAATCATAACATGGTTTCTTTTATGGGTCAGTGAAGACTAATCCTTAGTTTTTCAATGTGTCTTATTCCTTTTTAAGAGTCTTTCCTTTAGAGACTGTTACAAGTAAAGTACTTGTTCATTTATTTTCTCCAGAAGTGTACCAAGTCAGATAAAACTGGTATGATGCTGTGTGCATCTGAAACATGTGTGTCCCCTAGAAAGGCCTACGCTTTGGCCAAGGCTTTAGTCTTTTTGAAATGTGCTACACCATGGGTGAAAGTGTCTCCTTGGATCCCTGTTATCTGTTACTGAGAACAAGAAAGTGTGAAGGGATATTATATCCAATTAGTGTAGTGCATCCAATTATTTTATACTTAATAGTTATTTCACTGTATTTATTGCAAAGAAAACAAAGTCCATATTCACTGATAAAAGTCACATTTAGTAGTACAGTAATACCTTGCTTCGTGATCACTTCTGTTCATGAACAGTTACGTTGGCAAACAGAAATGTACCACAAAATGTTACTTCCCTTTGTGAACAGCAGTGGCAGACATGACTCCAGCCATCTTCCCCGGAATCATGGAATGTTTTCAGTTCATGAAACAAAATGCCATTCTAATTCAGACTACATATCACCACTCCCTCTCTTGGCTTTCTCTTAAATTTGAGATTCTATTATGATTTGAATATAGAACCAAGGATTAAACTTATCTTAGAAAATGTAAACATGGTATTTTTAAAATTTTGATGTATAGTCATAATACTTAAATGTTAAGGTGTTTTCAGTACACTTTTATGTCCTTGAATGTGTAACTTCCCTTCTTATCCCATTAGTTGTCTTATTGCAAAACCAAAAAGACATTAACTATGATAAAAGTTGATTACCAGTATAATATAAAATATTTTTTTCTTTCCAAGGTCCTGAGCAGACAGTATCTCTCTGAAGAGAAACTTACTGTATTAAAAGAGAAAAAATCCCTGTGTTCAGTTAGTAGAGCTAAATAGAGTCTTAAGGATGGAGTGGTTGAAGAAAGAAAAGAGGAAGGAGAAAACCTCAGAACGTATCAGTTTAGATCTGAAATGCTGCATTCCATCTGGTCCTGTGTGTGGGATGCGGCCTGATCATGGAGCACCGTACTAACCTGACCCTTCATCTGTGCATTCATTCTTAAACTGAATATGTTATTAACAGGTGCCACTTTGTCAGAATGTCACTGGGGGTGTGAACAGGAAAGGGTGTTTACTTGTCCTCATCTCTTCCTTCACTCTCTGCTTCTTGGTCCCTGTGGGCTGAGCACCTGCCCCTCCACCCACCCCCCGCTCTCCTGCTTGTCTCGGAGCCATGACTGTGGGTGTCAGGTACGACGTCCAGTGGCAGCAGTGGCTAAGACAGGACAACTGCTTTCTTAACAATTTAGTAGGACAGGAATTGGAAAAATGTAGTAGGACAGTTGGAATTTGGAAAAATGAAGTGAAAACTCAGTGACACTGAACTGTGTATATTCCGTAGTTGTTTTGTCAATAGACTTTCCCACCATGGAATTATCAGTGTTAAAAAGTCAATGCATTAAGATCAAGGCACTAAGAGGTATGCTACCTTTGCCTTGAGGAAAGAAAGTTGGGAGGGTTTTATGCAATAAAGGAAGAGATGGCGATGGAAAGAATTTCTACTACGTATTATGTATAAAACACTGAAGGTGCTTGAGGCAAAGCTGACCTGCTCTAGCTCCTGCTGGGTTTACAGAATAAATGACAGCTGTGCGCCATGTTGTCCACTCAGGCCTGCTGACTGAGCTCCTCCCTGAAACACTTGAAATCTGAGAATAAAATACTCCGAAAGGATATTTTACTATTTCATTGTTCGTTACTGCTTACACCAACAAGATTAAACTGCTGTCTATTCTAGAACTCATTTATATCTTTATTTTCTCATACCACAGAAAAGATGCGATATTTACCTATCTGTGACCTATTTATTTCACTTATGAGGATGTCCTCAAAGTATGTGCATTTAAGTATAAATGACTCAAACTTATCATTTTTTATGGTAGAGTAATTGTATGTTATATATTGTGAAATAGAAAATACTCGAAGTGAAATAGGGTGAAGGGGGGAAAATAATGAGATTATAACAAAAAAGAAAGGAAACAAATTTTATGTATATGGGGGGGTGGTAGGGTGGGTAGGGCTATGGGAAAAAATGAGAATTACGTTGTGTCTCATACTGATACAACTCCCCATTTTGGAGTTCAATCATGATGTGTATATGTAATGTACCAATAAAGATTTCAATTTAACAAAAAAAAAGATTAAACTGCTGCCATTACCAGTACTATGACAGTTGCTCTTTCTGTTTTTGGACAAGGCTTCTGTAGGTCACAGACACTGGCAGTTAAAAGGGTTTGCCATTTCTAATTGTCAGTGCTACTGAGGTTTCTGTAACATTTATGCCTGCTAACTGTGACACTGTTGTACGCAGAAAGCACGGTGATCTAAGTACTTCCACCCACTTCTGCCACAAGAGAACATCAGTTCTGCTCCTGGCACACGCAGTCTCCAAAAGTGACAGACCAGTGAGTCAGCACAATTTCATGGGTGGACTTTTCTCAAGGCCATTGTGAGTCTGGTGGGAGCAGACACTTCGGGATTGAACCCAGAGTCTCCAAACTGAGCTGTCTCTCAGCCCTTTTGTTATCTTGTATTGTGTGGTAGAGTCTTGCTGAGTTGATATGCAGCCACATATCAGTCTGACCTGGAACTTCTGATCCTCCTGCCTCAGTCTCTCAGAGTGCTGGGATTTCAGTCTAATACCACCATGTCTGGCTGAACACTGCACATGTTTTAATGAAACCTCTTAAGATTTTGTGACAGAAATGGTGAGAAAGAATGGCTAGTAGAGGAAAAATACAGTCCATCTATTTTGCTTAAATAAAGCCACTACAAAATATCAGGGATATCCAGAACATAGGCTATGTACTGGTGCCAGTTCCTGGGTTGTTCAGAACATCAGAGGGTATGTTTTGATTTTTTATTGTTTATTATTTTATTAGCACATGTTTGTAGGGAATAAGGGTTACATTTACTGTGGGGAATCATCACATGTACATAACTTGTCTTTTTGGTACCATAGTTTGCCCACCCTTCCCTGCTGCTTCCAATCTTTGCTCCCTTTCCCATTTGCAGAAGCTCCATTTCCATATTTTATCCTTTCTTTTTTCTCCTCCTTTCTTACATCTCTTATTCTCCTACCATTTGCAAATTGTCTCCTTATTCCCTATCATTTATTTTTTATTTACATTTTGACTTTCTTCTATCAAAGGATGTAGAAGTACAGTTTTTAGAGAATTGATGAATCACTACGATATATAATCCAGGTTGATGAGTCTAACCCATGTGGACAATGAGGCAACAACATTTGATTCCACATGATATATTCTTTAGGAAGATTTGCATGAAGATTTATCATGGTCCCTTTTTGTTGACAACAGACAACAAAACTGCAGAAATATTAAAGTTTCTCAATAGTAAACTATCAATAAAACTAGATTAATCTTTTTTGTCAGAATATACACAAAGTGCCTACTATATTGAGATGGCTTTTTGGTTTCATTATTAGGGTTTTAAAAGGTCACTCTGTCAGTCCACATACTGTGCCCTCCACAGACATGCTGGCTAGCCACACCATGTCACCGACCCTAAAAACATTTTGCAGGATGTGAGTAAAGTTATCAATCACACTAAATCAAATGGCTTTAAGTCAAGACGGTGCAGATTTCTGAGGAGAAACACACAGAGCACACGTCTTCTATTATATACAGTAGTGAGACAGCTTTCTACAGGTAGATTACTGGCCAGAACTTTTAGTTACCCAAGCTCACCACAGATTTCTTTCAGTAAAACACTCACCACTGTCAGTATATACCGGTGACAGATGGGTCACAAGAGATTCTCACTCATGTGACTCATTCAAATTGCTCAGTAAGCTCAAGCGGTCACGGGGTGGGGGGGGCGGCATGACAATACGATTCAAGTCAGCAGAAAAAGCGGTTGCATTCAAGGACAAACTGGGATCATGGGGCTGATGAGTGAACAATAGGGTTCTTTTTGACAAGTTTGGAACATTTGCAGAGATTTCGGAAAAGAATGAGCCAAGGCTTTCTTTCTCCCAGCCTATGTATGATCATCAGTTCCAGCTTTGGTTAGGGAATACGGGGAGAAAAGGAGATGGAGAGAAGGCCTCACGTGGCTCGATTCTAAAGTCCAGGGCTAACGAGGTGCACTTCCGCATCGCACGCACGCCTCACGCTCAGTCATGTGACCACGCCCACCTTCCCTAGGCCTGGAAAACGCAGTCCTGGCGTGTCTCCTAGGAGGGAACAGGACTATCAGTTACCATGGACTGCTCCTACTACTGTCCCTGCTCATCACTGTAATAATGCACCCCTATTCAACATTCGTTTCTTCTCCTTCAGCATTCATTTCTGTCATCTATAATTAACTCTGTCGTCTTCCCTGGTGAGGGAAGGGGAAGAAAGGGAAGGTCCTGGAAAGTCAGCAGAATGGCAAGCAGTATCGCTGCAAGTTAAGAACAGTCGGAGAGATCCACTTTTGTCTGCCTTTCAGGCAACTATGGTAGGCAGAATTCTACAAGGCCCCTGAGGTTCTAGCCTCTGGTGTTATGCATTATATAATCCTTCCCATGGAATAGATGCATAAAATTAGGTATTCACTTGGTTAGATGGCGACGATAAAATACTCACTTCTATGGTCTTCTTAGGTTATATCTGACTCCTCTCCCATAACTGAAGAGGGAAATTCTGCCTCTGGTGGAAGAAGAAGCAGATCCTCCGATCATACAGAAGGCCATGTGCAGGGACCAGGAAGTGGCCTCTGAAACAAGAATTACCCCCTGGTGACAGCCTGCAAAAAAGCAGAAAGCCCAGTTCTACAACCTGCAGGAGGAATTACAGAACAGATGACTTCTTAAGTGTCAGGTGTACTTGGAGTTCTAAAAAATAACTTTATCTCTGCCTGGTGAGTTAAGAGCCCAGTTATCTTGCATCCAAACCAGTAAGCCTAGCGTACAGAGCTGTAAGGTGGTACTTTCTTGGCATTTAAACTCTAAATTTGTAGTATTTTAATTTGAGAGCAGCAGAAATACTCATACAATGTGTTTAGGTCTAAAGTGTTCCCCAGTGGAATGCCATTGGGTCATGGGGGTGTAATACTCATCAGGGCACCAGCCATTGATGAGCTCAGCCCTGAATACAATGCTAAAAAGTAGGACTTTGTTGAACCCGTGTCACGTAAAGTGTGACCCGGAAAGGTGCATTCCTTTCTTTGTCTCCTCCTTTGCTCTCTGCTTTCCAGCTGCCATGGCCTCTGCTAGGCCCCCATTCTCCAGGCTGTTTCTGCTATGGATCCAACCAACTGTGGCCTGAATTTCCCTTCTTAAGTGGTGGATGTCAAATGCTGTATCTCAGCAATGGGAAGCGACCAGTACAGGTAGCAAAGCCTGTTTCATACAGGTACACATTCCAGTACGTCTGCTTTTATTATAGGGATTGGAAAAACGCTGTATAAAAATGAAAAATAAGTGTGTGCTTACAGCAATCTTTCATGCAAGAAAAAAGTGAGATTATTTCTTTTTCATCAATGGTATATTAAGGGCTACTGTATTCAGGAACATAATATGCAAAAGACATATACTTACTTAGATACTCTCATTTGTGTCACTATTATAACCTCAACATGCAGTAATCTTATACATGCTGTATTATTTAATCTTCTAATAGCTTTGCAATGTAAATTTTTTGAAATCCCATTTTGCTGATTAGAAAGCTCAGGTTTATGAGATTTGCCAACTTGCTTGAAGACACCAAAGTTATTAAAATTCAAAACCATTCTGGCAGATTTGAAATCACTGACATTTTTACTATATTACTTTTTGTTTATATTGCCTATAGTGCCTACAAAAACACCATAATAACTTTGTTTTGTGTCTACTATCAAAAATAAAATATAATAGCAATGTCAATGATACTATAGTATATGGGATATGATTAACAGTAAGTGATTATATGATTTACATTAAAGAATTAAAATTGATTTGAGAAGCATCAACAACCAATATGTGTGTGGCACCTGCACACAAGATATCTCATTGTTTTCTCAGGAGAACACTGAGAGGCAGTCAGAGCATATGTGGCTAGTTTACCTATTTCCCAGAATAGGGAACTGGAAGTTAGAGCGTTCCTAACTTGCCAGTCTCCATGACACTGAGTGACAGTATGTCTTCTCTGCAAATATACAGCTTGTTCCCCTGCAGTGGAAAAAATATAAGGGCCCTGAGAAAAAGCAAAAGAGAGGCAGAAATGGTCGTGAGAGAGACCACAAAAATCCAACCAACCTCTATCTTAAGTCCCAGAGAATTAGCTGGAATTGTGACTACCCTGTAAGAGGAGCTCACTGGCATCATTCGTGAACCTAAACACTGGAAAATCCAAAACTTCTACTCTGCCTATGAAGAGAAAAAGCTGCAAGAATCAAGGCCTTGGAATCCATTATAATTGCATAGAAGACAAGAAGCACATTAGACCACTTTTATTTGTGATGATTACTTTCAGTTGATAAGAATAATCTTGGGGAAAAGTTTCCAGAGCTATCCTTGGATTTAACCATTAAGGCACTATCTTTGTCTGTCTGTCTGTCTGTCTGTCTCTCTCTCTCTCTCTCTCTAATACACCCCATTAATTCATATCTGTTCATCAAGCACCATTTAGGGCAATATAAAGAGAGAATAATCACAACTAGCAGCAATGCAAACCTCAGCTTTGTACTGATTAACACTAACTAATGACACAAAGATGAATAGAGTACTCAATCATATATTTTGCTAGTGAGTTATGGTTAATAATGTTACAAATCCTGTGATAATATTATGGATGTAAATCCTATTTCATTTAATAAATGATAAAACATAGCCAAATGCACTGTCAACTGTACTGCCAATTAATTGTCAATTACCAGTGCCAAGGTAAAGGCGAGCGGTTTGTTTTCAGAGCAAACAATTCATTGAGAAGATTGTTTTAATTATAAATCTCTCACGTCCTACCATATTAAGTGTCTTACTGGAGGTTGAATAGTCATTAATGTCTTACAAAGCTGAGCTTTTGTGCAATTGTTTACCAGCTATTTTGCAATTATAAGCAGCACACTAGTTAAACAAAATTACAGTCCACAATTATTTTTGTAATGAACTAGAAATATAGAAATAAATGTAACTCTCAAGAAGTCAAAGTATGCTTAATTCTCTCTAGCTTCCTGTGTAACAAAGGGTTAATCTCTTAAGGAATGGACTATGATTGCAGTAATTATCGGTTCTAGGTGAGGGAGAAGAACTTTCTTGTTTTGTCTTGTTTTTCTTCTTTTTTGAGGCAGGGTATCACTGTGCAGTTCAGTCTGGCCTTATACTCACTGTGTTGCCTACGCTGGCTTCAAACTCATAGCAATTCTCCTGCCTCAGCCTCTTGAGTGCTGAGATTATAGGCATTTGCTACCACACTCCGGTGAGAACTTTCTTGAGTTTTATCTCCAACGTGGGAAGCATTGTTTTCTGATTTTTTTTCTGCTAGTGTTCAAGGGGGAACAATTTGGTCTCACGTACTGAAATACTACAGATATTCTTACCTTTAATTTTCAAAGATAGATCTTTTGAAGAATTAAGTATTCAACTTATTACTGAGAAATAATAAATACATTTTGGATTCATGTTAATACTGATTAAAATAATCATTTTTTTTTCTTTTCTTTCTGTCCTCATTATATAATTATTTTGGACTTGCTGTGATATGTATAATGAGGGAATTAAGAACAACTGTTAAAATGCTATGATTACTGCACTTATTTAAATGTATGGATTCATTAATCAGTTCTAAGCTTAATAACACAATAGGTGTTATCTTGGTTAAATAATCAAAAAATCAAAATCTAGACCTTGGAATTTGCAAACGGAGTATTTAAAAAGTTATGTAGAATCCATAAAATATCCCAGGCCTAAAATTAAAATTGCTGCCATTTTATTTCCACTTTCAATTTAGAAACTTACAGACTCTGTCTTGAAATGTTCGATCCTGGAGGAACTGTCTTTGGCCGTTCTATGTAATTCTGCGAGGCTCTTCTCTGTCCACAGGACCATGCTCTCATCTTATAGCAGGTGAAGCTCACAAACATTATTTTAAAAAAGAAATATATTGGTTATTTTTTGCTAGGCACCCTTTACACTAAAAGCACCAGAAACTTAACCCATTAGTCTATATTTCTAGAGGCCTTTTTGATTCTAGGTTAGATTACATTTTAATCAATAGAGAGTGGATAGATACACTAATGAATTAATGAATTTTGCAATGGGCCATCTGTGGGTGAATTAGCAAGAGAGGAGGTTGTAATGAATACTCAGCTAGATAAAGATCTATCTCCCTGGAATCCTACTGATCAGCTTTTCACCCTAGCACATGTCTGCAATCTGGGAAGAGGCGTATCATCAAACCCACGTCGATACAGGTGGGAACATGTCCTATCACATCATGAAGCTTGTTACTGGCTGAAGTAGAAACACAAGCAAGCAACTTATCAGAAGTGGCAGCCAGGGGTGCTAACCAAAGGGATGCCTTTATACGCCAGGAATAAAAAAAAAAAAAAAAAACTGCTGGGCATGAATCTCTCTACTCAATATTGTTGTCATACAAAATAGAAAATATAAAGACTACCCAAAGCCCAGAAATATCTTTAGGGAAATTCTCAAGAGCAAACTCACGAATAAATAAAAGTGCATTTAATAATCTCTGCCCATGAAATGAATTTCCCCAGAATATTTCCACAGCTTGTATGATAGACAATCGTTTTATCAGAGAAGATGAAGGAACAAGGAAAAATGCAAGATCACAGATACAGAGGGAAGATTTAAGAAAGATTTGCATTAACCAGTGATGTCAAATGATAAACAGACATCAAAGAGAGGCATTATCTAAAATGACACTTCCTGTTTGGAGACTAAACATCTTCCTCCTAATAACCTTTAAAGTGTACTTTATATGAGAGGCATTGATTTTTATTTCCTCGTAATTCTTACCCTTAGAAATGATTTCTGTTTTACTTTTGAAAATATTATCCTTTGTTGCCTTATGCAGAGTACACTTTAAGTAGTTGCTGAATTATGTTGAAATCTCCTTTGTTTTGTTCTATAGATAAATATAGAAAATCATGTAATAGAGAAAAATAATAGGATTTTACAACAACAAATATGTCGTTTATTTTTTTCCTCATTTCCACATTATGGTTGGAAAGTATCAATGATTAGGATCCTCCTTCCAAGGCCATCTAGACTGAATGCTGAGAGAAACAGAGCAAAAATTAATTAAAACTACTAATTATACGTTCTATAGCTCTTACACATCACTTTGTACCTTGTAACAAACCACATGGAATACTGTAACCGTTTCGTACTTGAGACTAATCTCAGTGTCATTAGATCTATTATATGAATTGTAACTATTTTCAAAATTATCATGTACTGTATATGGTTTAAATTGAATTTATACAAATTAAACTTAATATGAGACCATTAGAAGTTTGTATGTATTCCACAAATAACAGAGTTTGAAGCTCCATAATGGAATTCATTTGGAAAAGCAAAGGCACAATTACACAACTGACAATTACACACAATTTCTGTGGTACAGGAGAAACCGTTGACAATTTTCCATTATAATTTGGATACTAAAATGAACAGAACTAGGCAAAAAGAAAAGAGGTAGTTGATCACATTATGTGGAAGAATTAGAAAAGCTAGAATTTTAAAGTTTCCTTCAGCAACTAGTCTGCAGTAACTCACAGATTACTAACAACTTATGCAAGTTTTATATGCCTGTTCCATCTGCTCTTCATTAAAAAAAATCCTGTTGCCATAGCAACTGCCACATGCCACGATATTTATGCTGCATCTGATGTACAAAGCATAGTTTGTGTAGGAAGGAGTGTGTGTATGTATATGATGTGGCAGCTGTCGTCTCTGCCATTTTGTTGCTGCTCTAGAATAAAACAAGTAGTGGTTATGAATACTCATTTGAGTAGTGATACTAGTGCTCATTTAACTAACTCCTCACCAAAAATTCTTTTTCTGATCATCACACTAGCCTACTGACACACATGATATACTTGTATTAAATGTCTATTTAAGTGGAAATTCCCATTTTTGTCCTAATTTTAAAAAGTGAATGCAATAAAATTGATATTTTTTCTAATAGAATAAGTGAGGTTTAAAAATTCTAATATACAGTCAACCCTACCAGATTTGTCCCTCTGTGATAAACTTTTGAAAGATGGCTCATTTCCTTTGTTATCCCATATCTTAGTTTTTAATTGCTAGTGTTTAATTAGACATAAAATAGAACTTGGAAATCACAGTAAATACTTGTAACACAATTCCCCACCCTCTACTCTCTCGCTGCCTTCTGCTACAGAGACCAGAAATGTTTAGCAGTTGTTTTTCCGTTGTATTGAAAAGTAACTACATAGAATCTTAGACTCCCTTGCAGCTACAGGTAGCAAGGGCATCCAGTTCTGACCAATGAGATCAAGTTACAAGCCCCTTGGAATATATCTGGAAAAGGTTTCTGGGTTATTCAGGTTTCTTTTCAGAGAAACACAATACATAAAATCATAATTTAAAGGAGAGAAGGTTTAATTTAGTTCATAATTTCAGGGGATTCAGTCAAGGATCAGAAGACTTCAAGGCAAAAATATTATGGGAGAAAGGAATGGCTGCATAAGATACTTAGTGCATGTAGGCTGAAAACCACAGTGGAGGCACCATGAAGAGAAAGAGGGTAAGGGGCTAGAAGCAGTCCCTAAGGTTAGACCCCCCTGACTCAGGCAGATAGGATCAGAAATGTGCTGTACTAGGCACCAAAGTGAAGTCCCTGGTCAGTCAATGTGATGATCCACCTTCACCATCACGCCCCACCCTTTGTCAACTTGAAATTAGACACAGACACTTAAGTCACACTCTCCACAGAAACAAAACTCATACTCCTACCTAACATGACACAATGATCTCCCATTAAAATTAAACATAACAATTATTTCCCCAGTGTCTGGACAATCCCACTAGTCTTCTAAGAAGCAAAGTCACTTCTGAGGTTGAGGGAAAAGTGATAGCTGTAAACTTCTATAAGTTTTTTTTTTAAGTACATAATTCAAAAGTACAGTGGAACAGGGCAAACATTTCCATTTCCAAAAAGGAAGAATAAGGAATATAAAATAATTGGATGAAAGTAATACTAGGAAAATATTATATCATGTACTTTCATGTCTAGCAGCAAAGACACAGTTTGGTGAGATGTGAGTCCCAGCCCCGCCTCTGTGGCCTTGCTGGTTGCAGCCCAAATATTTCTCCTCTTGATCTGGCTCCACTCATAGCATACAGCTTTCTTGGACAGATATCCTATGGTTCTGGCATCTCCACTTCCTGGGGCCACTACTACATCTTTGTCTTCATTCCTCTAGTTTCATACACTGCCTTCTCAGGGGCTCTCTTCCTGGTGTTCCAGACAGTCCTCTGAAATCTGTGTAGAAGCTTCTCTGACCCTATGACTCTTGCTTTTTGCATGCTGATAAAACAAGCATCAAATGGGCAATAGCTAGGCCCCCTTGGACCATAGGAGCAGCAGCCTCTGAGTACCCAAGAGTCTTAGCGTGGTGAAATGAATCCTAGGGAATGAGTTTTCTAGGAGACCTTTCTTGATCAGGAATGCCAGGAATTATCTTTTCAAATGAAAAGTTAGCACCTTTACCGCCATAAGTGATACCATGCGAATTTCTGATATGCTTTCAAGGCATCTATCTTGTCCTTTACCAAGAACTTGTTTTCTTTTTAATGGCATTAATCTCTTCAGCAACCACCTCACCTTTATTTTCAGTTTTATTTATGGTTCCTTTGGGACAAAATTTAAGTTGTTAATGTTACTGTGCTCTGTATAAAAAAAAATTATTATGCTTTGGATAAGAAAATTACTTTTCTCTGGATAAACACAACAAATCTAGTTAAAACCATCAGTGCTACCCTGTGCCACAGCTGGGTTGTTTGAATGTCTTGAAATTCCTCAGTGAGATTAATTAGTCCTCCACTCCAATATCAGCCTTTTGCAATGTCAGTAGACAGGCAAACATAGACAAATTTTTTGTAAATCTTTAATACACATGATCTCTAGAGCAATTGTAGTCTGCTGTTTCTGACCTTTACTAGCCACATTTCTATCAGCACTCTAGGCATTTGAAATATGACTAGAATCATGGGTCATGCTCTACACACAGCATTCTAAATGTTCACTAACCAAAATCTGCACACTGCCCCAAACTCCTCAAAAGGTCAATTTGGATGGCCTCTAAACCATATTTTCAGTGCATTTCCTGCAATGTCCTCTCTTCTCTCATCCCAGTTTTTTTTACTAGTCAAGCTTCTAGTTGCTGAGACAGTGTTTCACACCAACAATTTAAATGAGGACAGTTTTAATTTGACTCATGGTGTCACTGGGTTCACTCCATGATTACCTGGCTCCAAAAAGCTAAGTGAGTATGTTAGTTCATGGTGCCTGCAAAGCAGAGCAAGAGAACAGCTCCAGGGAGACAGGAGCAAGGAGAGGAGTCTTGGACCCAAAGGGATCATACCCCTGTGAGCCCCCCAGGTACACCCAGCAGTGAGTTTTGCTAATCCCCTTTGGAACATTCCAGGCCAGCCCAGCTGAACAACACCTTGACTGTCACAATTTGCATTCTAAGAAAAAACATCTACCAGCAGGAATCTACCAGCATTATCTCTTATCCCATCTAAAGATAATTGGATGTTCAAGGATCCTTTGGAGTGAAATGACAAGCGTGGTATAGGAAAGGATAGAACCCGTGGTAGCTTATTTTGTCATGGGGGAAATGCTGCATAAGCTTTGTCATTCTTACAGCCATACTTTTCTTCTTTCTAGTGACTAAATGCCATTACTGCTTATGCCACAGCTAGTGATATTTTGTTTTCCTTATAGGTGACACATAATGATTTTTATTCTGCAAGAGTGTATGATTTTTTTCTTATACCACAGATTGAACTCAGAACTTTGTACCTGCTAGGCAGGCTTTGTGCCACTGAGCTACATTCTTGCAAGAGTATATAATATTAATAGTTGAAATTAATAATATTAAACCTTTTCCATTTTGAAGTTTGTTTTGTTTACTAGAATAATATGGATGAGAATGATATGCTCTGTATTTCATAATTTCAGCTCTTCCTTTGATGGATATAAACTAGTGTTTCACTAAAAGGGACAATATCTAAGGTTAAATAAATTTTTTAAAAAACCACCAAGTATACCTAAAATTATAACTAAATTATAAAGCAACATTCTTTAAGTCTAAAAAATTGAAATTCATATAGCAAATCTTTTTCTGAGTTAATATTTGGCATTTAAAACTAAAGTGAGATAACATTTAGGTTTGTAGCCTCACTTAAGATTTATTTCAGGAAATGCCCTACTAATACATGCTTTAAGCTGCCTAGTTCAACTAGATTAACGTCTCAGATCCAGTTTAGACTTGGATTCTGAAGAACTGGGATCAGTAGGCATTCAGGTGTAGCTCCAGCGTCATGAAGACATTGAAAACAAATTTATCTCTTTTTTTCTTTTTTTATAATTTACTAAAGGTCGATGTCATGTACTAGATGACATATTACATAAGTAAGAGTCAGAAGAGTTCTCATGTGTATCAAACATGAAAAAATAGCCAGCTAATGATAAGCTGAAATCACCCAATGCAGGAACTAAGCACAAGTTAGATACTTCTCTGACATTCTCTTTGTACCATTTAACCTCTGTTTCTTCCTCCCCTTCTGCACACACATGTCCACAAACATACACACATACAAACACACACAGACACAGACAGATAGACAGACACACAGACAGACAGACAGACAGACAGACACACACACACACACACACACACACACACACACAACTCCTGCCAGCTAGAGTGATATCTATTTGAAGTATAACTACCGATTAAAGGCAACACAAAGTGTTCCCTCTTCAGTGAAAGAACATATCAGAGAACAGAGAGGAAGCATGTAGGTCACAACTATGATGCACACATTTTTCTTCTACTTCACTGTGTCCACATATCAAAACATTTAATTCATGACAAGTCAAAAGTACAGTCCAACAGCAATCATGGTGATCCAGCACACATTGTAAAGATGCTCACCTTTCTGAAATATTGCCCACTAAAATTGTTTTCACTATAGACTGAATTTTTTAAAAATATGCAAATTGACAGTATAACACAAATTTTAGTTTTAGTGAACAAACCACATATTAAGTTGCTTCATTCCCCTTTAAGATGATCCTCTACCTTTTCTTTTTTTTTTTTTTTTTAGGTTTTTTTGAGACAGGGTCTCACTTTGTAGTTCAGGCTGGCCCTGAGCTCAGCCTCAAACTTACATCACAGCAATCCTCCTGCCTCTGCCTCCCGAGTGCTGGGATTACAGGCATGAGCCACCACGCCCGGCACTGTGGTATGTGGTACTGATTGCTGCTGGGCGTGAGTCTCCACACCCAGTATTGTATGTGGTTACTGAGGATCAAACCCAGGTCCTTGTGCTTGCAAGACAGGTACCAGACCACTGAGCTAAATCCCCAGCCCCAATGATCCTCTACTTTTTAAGGTATAATCAATAAATACTTTTCAAATCTTTAAAGAATTGAAACTCCAGTTCACATTTTGAAAAACTCACATTTCATTTTCCTTTTTGTAGCTATAGCTACAAAACGAGACTAAACTAACAAGTGAAAGAGGTTATTTTTCCCATTCGTAGTGATATAATTTTCTTATAAGCTGCATTTAAACTTTATGAGAAAATTCGAGAAGCAGAATGAAACAGGCCATAGTTTTTCTAAACTTGTACAAACATGTAATTCAATTGGGATTCTCTACTATAACTATTGCCAAACTCTTTTCTTTGGACACAATTCAGAGCATTTAAAAATGATCAACTGATCAATCACTTGAAAGATGGATGGGCAGAGTGAAAACAAATTAGCAATCTCTCTCTCTCTCTCTCTCTCTCTCTCTCTCTCTCTCTCCCCCCTCCATGGGGAGTAATGTATATATTATTACAGTGGCGTATACTGCCAGCTGGAATTTCAGGTGCCTACATCATCATAGTTATTATTAAATTACCTTTTGTGACGATACCTCAGATAGTCATGACTGTTATGCAATAGGGAGTTAGGAGAGCATCTTCAAGTTTTACAGCCATTAAAATGTCTTGCAGGTGTGTTTGAGAGAAGCACAGCACAAATTCACTCGCACACTATGAGGGTTAGAGACACGCAGCCCAACCGCAAGGGGCAATTAACACAAACAGTGTGGAGTGAGAAACAGCCAGAGTTGCAAACTAAACAGAACTCACATTGCACTTGTATCCTCCAATTATGTCGCAAAGCACAGATGTTCATTCCACAAAATAAATGATACTGGCAGTTTCGGGCTACGATAGAACCCTATAGGTCTACCTTCCCAAACATCTACTTCTTTTTTTCCTTCCTCTCCAGACAATGTTTTCTCTTATTTGTCCTCAGACATGAGCCTATTTAAAATCTGAAGAGCTTCATTCATTTATACAGTAAGTATAATCCTGCACATGCTGCATCTGGACTGTTTTTCCTTCCTGCAGTCACTTCAGTTAGACATTTATAAAAGCATATTAATAAAAGCTCCCCTCCGGCCCAAATACCCCTCAAATCAGATGGGCTTATAATATTCCAGTTCTTACAATGAATACAATTCAATCCTCATTCCAGTCAGCTCAAACAAAAGCGGTCCAAAGAAAATCTGATTTGACCCTTCTCTTTAGTGGTTCCTAAGTCTGTTTTTACAATAAAACCTGAAATCTTTATTTTTTTCTATTTTCCAGAATAACTCACGAGTCATTTCAGAATTAGAACAGCACAGAGAGCAGCCTGGCTGCCGTACTCACCTGTCATTTACGAAAGCTACATTAATCAATAACACCTGAGCAGTTCAATTACAGCACAAGAAAGGCAAAGAAATGGAAAAAAAGATTAATAGGTCTTCCCCAAAATTAGATCTCTAAAATCAAAGAGAATCTGCAACTTATGATCACTTAAAAAGACTATTACTGTTTGAGTTAACATATAATTATCAACCCCTTTTATTTATTCTTTCCACATACTTCAGCCAGTTCCAGTGACAATTTTTCTGCTCAGAGAATTTTTCACCATCGATTAATGACACTTCAGAGAAGTTCTCGCTAGATACAGTGGAAGGAAAAGAGTCACTTGAACCAGTGGCAAAGAGCTTTAAACGGCTGGGCTAAGAAAGGTTAATGGCATCATTCGTGCTGTCACCACCACGTGTCCCTCTCCGTGCATGTGAGTGGGGCTGCGTTGCACAGTAACCCCTTCCAGACTCTGGGTCCTTTGAGGGCTGTTCACTCCAGGAGATAATTGATTAATGTTTGTTTTAAAAAAATCTCTTCTTTTTCTCAACAAATTTCTATATTTTGTGATGACCCATTAAATGAAGCACCAGAGAGAATCCTATTTAGTAGGATAAGAAAAATCAGGAGGAACAAAACATGAGTTCTGGGTCCACTAAACAAATCTCAGAAAGTCGTGTGAGCAAAGGTTTGTCAATTCTGTGTACACTCACCTTGCCAGGAAAGCCGTCCAAGAATGTTCATCAAGCTTCATACAGTGGGATCAGCAGCATCTTGAAGGAGCCATAAGATTCACAAAGCTTTGTCTTAAATCACCCTCAGCACCGACATATTTGTGCTGCACTATGGTGCCAACAGGAAAGAAAACTTCATGGCAGTGAGGAGAGCTACTTACTCCTTTAATCGAAGTTCACTGAGCATCTACTACATGCCAGTTACTACCCTAGATACTCAGAGTACATCAGCACACAACATGCATTCCACCTCTCCAAATGCCCTTGTGAAATGTGCTTTCTAGCCAGACAAGTAGATAATTTTGAAAGAATACTAAATAGGGATAGTTGCAGAGTATCTTGCTCTCTTTTTTTTTTTTTTTTAGACTTTGATAATGCCATCAGTTATTTTCATGATATTACACTAATATAAAGATCATAAATGATTATTATTGTTCTTTCTAGGTTTTCTTTCCTTTTTTAGTTTTTTTTGAGACAGGGTCTTTCTTTGTAGTTCAAGCTGGCCCTGAACTCCCTATGTAGCCCAAGCTAGCCTTGAACTCATGGCAGTCCTCCTGCCTCTGACTCCTGAGTGCTGGGATTACAAGTGTGAGCCACTATGTCTGGCATCGTAATCCCAGGGATCAAACTCGAGACCTTGCACTTACCAGGCAGAAGCTGGAATCACTCAGCTAAATTCGTAGCCCTATTCTTGTTCTTCTACTCAGCCAAAATTCACTAAGGCGACCTTCATGCTAGGCATCTTTTATTTCTCACCTGGAATTACTCTCTACCCAAAATATTCTATTTAAAATTTTCTTAGTCAAGCCTGTTTTTAAAATATTTTCATTGTTATATTTTTATTCATTTGAAAACTTTTTTAAGACAATTTTTTTATCTTTATTGGTACATTAAATATACACATCATGATTGCACTCCATAATGGGGATTTGTGTCAGTGTAAGACACAACTTAATTCTCATTTTTTCCCATAGCCCTACCCACCCTACCACCCCCCCATATGCATAAAATTTGTTTCCTTACTTTTTTGTTACAATCTCAACATTTTCCCCTTTCACCCTATTTTACACTGAGCATTTTCTATTTCACAATATATAACATACAATGCTAGGACTCATTTACATCTTTATTTTCTCATACCAGAGAAAAGATGTGATATGTACCTATCTGTGCCCTATTTATTTCACTTATGAGGATATCCTTAAGGTATGTCCATTAACTGCTACAATGCTCTTTACACAATTCATGCATTTAATACACAATTCTATATATTTCTTAAGTATATACAAACTATATATTTATTAACATCATCCTTCTGTCTTCTAGTTCCTACGGATCCACTCAAAAAGCAAGCTGTCACTGCAATCAGGTGTTTTAATTGTAATGTCCTCTAACTGCTTTAAAATTGGGCTTTTCGG